>CAEGAD010012591.1:0-56932 GCA_903067055.1 Poeciliopsis paucimaculata
TCTATGTTACATGACTTTGTGTTTTTATGTTTGTTATGATGTAAAGCACTTTGAAATGCCTTGCTGCTGAAATGTGCGATACAAATAAAATTTGATTTATTGATTGATTGATTCTTGAAATATTAAAATTATAATTTTATTCTTGTAAAATTATTACTTTATTCTTGTTATATTAATATTATGCATTTATTTTTTCTATATTAAATTTAAGACTTTAATACTATAATAGTATTCTCGCAATATTATGGCTTTATTATCATATTGTTTTTCGCATTATGGCCCTAATACTCTATATCTGTAGTTTGCATGTCTAGCTAGTAGAAATTATAAAATTTCTCACGTTCCTTCGTTCCTTCATGTCTCACTTCATAACCAAACCTCCTCTGCTCCACTGGGACTAGAGAGTTGTGTTACTTATTGCCTCTCATCATGCGTTTCCTGATCTTCTCAGTGTGAGAGCTTTACTTTGGATTCACGTGAAGGGAAAAGGTCAAAGATTATACAGTGACCTTCCAGAAATACACACAGTTAGACAAAGGCTGAGCAAAAATAAAAGAGCTGAATTTGTGTTTGTAGAGGGAGAGACGGTGTTTGTCCATAACCCAGATCTGGTTCTGCACACACAGAGAGGGGAAACCAGCCTCAGCATTAAGAAAACAGCAACGTCTGGGAAAATACCTCAGCTGTGTGTGGTCAGTGATGACACACGTCAGTCCTGCAGATAAGGTAAATACAGAAATGCACGCATTTGCAAATGACCTGAACACATAAACATAAATCTCCTGTCAGCTGGACATTTCTCATCTAAAAGCAGGAAGCAGTGTTCTCCGAGGAGCTGAAGTTTCAGGTTATAAACATTTGGCCTCCAGCTACAGACCACTTTGAAACGTTTTCACATTTAGTCACAATCCAACTAGATACTTAAATATATTTTACTGGGATTTTATGAGGCAATCCACTTGTGAAGTGAAGAAAACTTTGGTAAAACTTTATTTGAAGGGGTGCACATAAAATATGACACTGTCATAAGATAAGATAATTGATAATTTATTAGTCCCTCATAGGAGAAATTTCTCTAGGAAGTAGTGGCAGGCTGCAGCAAAACAATAAAAATAAAAACAGTACTTCAAAAAAGACAATAACCAAAGACATAAAATAAATAAACTGGGTGTACTCTACCCACCTCTGTCTGCAAACTATAAGTATTTCAGATAACATCGCAGATTTACAAGACGACGGCTGCAGACTTCCTATTTTTTTAGCTTCCTTTGGAAGCAGCAGCACTCCTGCAGGCAGCACTGCAGAGAATCAAAGTCAATTAATTCCCCTAATCTACCATAAACATACAGATACCAAGTAGTGGGGGAAAAGATTCAGGGTTGATGCACAGCTAAATGTTTCTGTGGAGAGGTGAAACAAATTGGCCACTGCAGGCAAATGCGAACTGATGAGAATAAATGTTTCCTGTGAAGTCCGGAGGCAAACATTTTCTATTTTTCTCACTCTCTCCCAGCAAGAAACTCAGAAACTCCAGAGCCTGTCTCTGTATAATTGATTTGTTTCATTACATAGTCTTGTAAATCTGTGATGTTGTCTGAAATACTTATTGTGGGTAGAGGACCCAAAAATATTACTAAGCGTAAAAGAGTATTTGGTAAAAACATCAACTCAAGTACTAATCAAATTATCAATCATTTAATATTTAAAAATTACATAATGAGATGGATCAAAATATAAAATTAAGAGAAAATTTTGCTGTTTTAAGGAACAAAATGACAACAATTAATATAAGCAACAAAAACAACAAAATCAGGCAAAAGAAAGTTTTTCCCAAATCAGTTTCTTTCAATAAGAAACTTATGACACTTTAATAAAACCTGCAGGTGTGTCTCTGTCTCTGGTGAAATTTTGGTTAAAACATTTTTGTTTTTTATTCAGTGGGTAGAAAATCCAAGTCAGAGTAGCAATACTTCATAAAATTATTCAAGTTAAAGTAAAAAAGTACAGCACAGTCAAAATACTCCTAAAAGTACATAGAAAAAAGTTACTCAAGTAAAAGTAATTGAGTAAATGTAACTAGTAACTACCCAACTCTCTGTAAATATGACCAGAATATTAATGAGATACACAGAATCGAAGTAAATCAAACAAACTAAAAACACAAAATCCTAAGTATTTATATTGTAGTTTCTAGTAAAGATGCACGATAAATCAGCTCTGACATCAGTATCGTCTGATAATTGTCACATTTTAACGTATCTGGTAAATAAAACCAGGCCGATATAAACAACCAATATTGTTTTCATCTTGTTTCCGGTCATTTTTTTTCCAAAGGTATCAAAACAGTGGAGAAATATATATAATATCGGTAAAATATCAATTATCGGCCATAATCAATTACAAATTTATGAATTACGAATTGGCACTTCACTTAATGTTGTGTTTTGATTGTTGATTCCATGATGCATGAGTTTGTGGTTTTTTTGTGTTTTTATGATGTAAAGCACTTTTGAAATTCCTTGTTGCTGAAATGTGCTACACAAATAAAATTTGATTGATTGATTGATTCATCAGTATTAACACTGAATACAGATATCGGCCCAAATCGGTCCATATTGGTACATCTCTTTTCTGAATCGGTAAAATAAATCAAAGTGGTCGATATTAACAATCAATATTGATTTCCATCTCGATGCTGTTTGTTTCTGGAGGGGAGGAGAGAAGGAGTTTGATCATGTGACACTGATAGTGATGCAGCAAAGGATTGTGGGTAGTTTAACTGAAGCAGCAAAGCACGAAGTTAATGCAGTTTTATGGTTGTCAGAAGAATAGTGACGTATACATAATATTGGTAGATATGAAGAATTTTATTATCGGATATTGATATCGGCCTAAATTTTCAGATCAGTGCATAGAAGTAAATATCTTAGTACATCTGAACTAAGACAAAAACTAACTTACAAGTAACTTTTCAGCGAGATATTTGAGCTTGTTTTAAGTCAATAATTCCTTAATATTGATGAAAAAGTCCTAGTCAAATTGGCAGATTATTTCACTTATAACAAAACATTTTCCCAAATTATAAGTGAAATAATCTGGCAATGAAAGCTGTACTTTTTTTTTTTATCAGTATTGAGGAATTGTTGAGGATTAATTCTCTTATATCTTGCAGAAAAGTTACTTGTGAGTTAGTTTTGTCTTATATCAAGTGAACTAAGATATTTACTAGGAATTACACCAAAATACTTGGTAACATTTAGTGTTTTTACAGTGTAGAAAATGGTAAAACTACATCAAATCTGAAATTATTCGATGCCTTCCACCCATATAACATATATATATATATTTCCATTAGAGATGCAGATCATAGCAGCTGGAATACAAATCAATGCAAGAAAATTACTGGCACTCAGAGCAAAATGAAGAGTTTTTCTGTACTAATGGAAATGTGGAGATTTCTTTCTCCTCATCATATTGATAAGATGCAGAGTAACTCTTGCAATCGCCTCCAAACAGCCAGAGCCAGGCAGCTGCCTCACCACCGCTGCCAGATTCAGTCACCGTTAATTAGCCGCCATTACATGCCAATCACCTGTTTTAATGAGGACAGTTCTGCTCTTCTGTCTAATGAGGGAAGCTCATAAAAAATCCTCAGGGAAAGTTAAATGCACAAGGACACAGATGAAAACCTCTAAATGAAATCCACTACACAAAGCTCCCTGAACATTTATAGCCTCCCTGCATTCGAATGTTTCTGCACTATTCACAATTAAATAATTACATCTAGGCTACAACTTAAATAGCACATGTAATGCCAACAATTCAAAGTATACGGTTCCTTTTTGCAGCTAAACCAGACCTGACCCACTAAGCCATAGACGGTAATTTTGCTTCTTTACACCTTTCATTACATAGTAAATATATTTAGTCTTCATAAAGTTTAGAGCTAACAGATGGCTCCAGGATTTTAATTAAGCTCTTTTCCCAGAATGTTGTTTCTGAGCTCATTCAAAGCCAGGGCTTAAATTGGAGCCAATTTTTTCAACCAGCACCTCTGGCACCAGGCAAGGAAAGCCGGTGTTTCGGGACCACCAGCTCTCATGAAGGGCGGGTGAAGCTGGGTTTCCACCAGACCAACTACATTTAGGGATCCAGAACTCGAATATTTATATTCAAGAAAGAAGCACCTAATAAAAACAAGTTGAAACCCATTTGTATTGCGGATTTAAGGTTGAAGAAATAAGGTGATACTGGTGGGTCATTAAGCCCTTCGTGTCGTCGTTGAAGTGCCAGTGCTCCCATTTTGAGTGTTGCGTCAGTACTGGGATGGAAGGATGTGAAGTTTTATTTTTCCCATGTTTAAAGATGGCCTGTTATGCTTATTTGAGCAGGTTAGGATAGGCTGAGCCGCGATATAAAACATTTTCATTACACATTACATATTTTGCACAAAAGTCATTCTTAGACAATAAGATTTTAGCCTTCTCAGTTCTTTCAGAATGAGCTGTTTTAGGACGTCGTCTTCTTAAAATCCAAATAATCTGCTGCCCCGAACTCAATGGCTGCAAACAAATGCGCAGTTATCCAACTTTACGTCTTTGAAAAGCACAAGTAGCGCCTACTGCACAACGCAACAAGACTGTGACAAACGGTTTCTAAAGTCAACAACAAATCACTTGTCTTTTCCAGCAGCCATTGTGGAGCGCGTAAAACCAGCTGACCGGACCCAAGCTGTGCCTGGGTCGCTGGGTACCAAGCTGGGGTTGCTAGGTAACGGGCTGGGGTCACTAGGTAACGGGCTGGGGTTGCTAGGTGAGGGCAGTTCATTCTGATTTGTCGTGACACTTGGAATTATTTTGAAACGGCTCATTTTCCAGACATCAAAACAAAATGTAGTTATTGCCAAATATATATTTTTTGCTTTATTTAATTTTTATTTATGAATTTTAAGTTAAATCTTCTTTGCGTGAAGAGAGGTCGTTATGTGAGCTCAGGTGAGCCAGGTAACCTTACAGATTTGGCTGCTGAGTTTGAGCAGAGAAAGGGATGGGTGTGTTTGATTCTTTGCGAGGTGCGTGCCAGTCAGGTGGAGATGGTGAATACATTCAAAAGTGATGGATCTGCAGGTTTAACTTGACAGTGTGGATAAAATCCACTTTCATTTGAATAATAAAACAATATCTGGTTTTTTGAAGGTTCTTATTACATGTACCTTGAGAGTGTATAGGGCCTTATAAAAAGCTACGGTGGGCCAAATTTGGCCCCCGGGCCTTGAGTTTGACTCGTGAACCAGAGGTATTGATTTGAATTACGCTAGTGTTAAAACTGGAAGTTGCACAAGAAAGAAGCAGAAACTAAAATATCTGTAGAAAGAGGACAGAAGGCGGTTTTTTGAAGAGCAGCACACACACACGCACTCACACACACTTTTGAGTGTGTTTGTGTGTTTCCCAGGGACATCAGCTTTTATAGAGTCCATCAACACAGCGGGAGGAAAAGAAATCACTTCTGCTGGAGATAGTGCTAATGGCTGTAAACTGTGAGCGTGTCGCTTTATGCGAGCGAGCGTGTGCTGACTGATCGAACATGCCAGCTCCATTTCTGCTGTCGCTGCTGGAAGCCACAAAGTGAAATTGTCAAAACAAAAAACGGTGAAGAAAAAAGAAAATCGGGACAAACACGCAATCCCTTCCACAGAGCGAGACAGTCACACTTTCTCTGTTACTTCTCACCTATCATGTCCATCATTTCTATAACTGCTGTGAGATCTGTGCTATTTATTTCTCTGCTGAATCCCAGGGAAGAGCAAGAAGGCATTTCACTCACAAAATGAAATACATTTACAGCAACTTCTTGGATATTTCATTTGATTATGACATTAGAAGCTGTATGTTTGTATAAGTCATGTTCCAGCAGATTTCCAGTCAGCTAATATAGTTTAAAGGATGTGCAGCTGAATACCTGAGTGATGTTTTTATCTCCAGACGATTCAGAAAGTGACTTCAGATCTCACTACACTGTAAAACATGTGAAGGTGGTTTAATGTGAAAATGAAAGTCCACCTGCTGCCTTGAAAATGCAATTTATGTCGACTAGAAAATTGTTTTGGTTTTAACTCAGAAATTAAAGTTTATAAAGTTGATTTAACAACAAGAGACAAGTTGTCCAAACATTGTTTTTTAAGTTCATTAATCTCGAATTGTGACTTTTAACTTAATGCTGCAATTTAAACCAAATAATTATTTCACAACATGCAAGAAAAAAAGTCTCTCGTCTAGTTAAAGAGCCACATTTCTCTATTAGTTTACTCACATTATCTAGTTAAATAAACTACTTATTTTACTTTATAATAATTTAAATTCTTGTTTCAAATTGCATGAACAAAACTTCTGATCTGATGATGAATTTTATTAAACATCACAATGAATTCGGCTCAGAAACATTTAGTGTGAACAGGACATTATCCTCAAGCTTTAAAATAAACATTTTCCTTAATAAAACACAAGAGTCAGATCAATGTAACGCACTTCCATCTCAGGATACAGAAACAAGCCGCTAAGCATTCTGGGAAATAGTTCCCACTCTTTTTCTTCTTTAAGATTTTTAAGCCTAAAAACTAGTTTATTCAACTCTTTGAGGTTTGAAAAAATTAATAAAAAGTTAACAACTTACTGCTGTAAGTTAATCTTTCGCAAACTGACATTCAGGTTTAAAATCTGAAACTTTAAATTTATTTGACGTAAAGAGCAGGAGACAGTAGACACAACTAAATGCGGCTCAGATGTTTTTCAGTGCATCAGAAAAAGTAACATTCAGTCTGGGACTGGGTGGAACAGAAATGAAACCTTAATTGAGTTGGGGGAGAAGCCGACCTCCAACAGACCTCCACATCACGCGCTGAGGTGAAATAATGTCTGATAGTGCTTTATCACTATCAGACATTGCTTATAGTTGTGTCAAAACAACTACAAGCTGTTTTCACACCTTATAGTCCAATAGACTTGATTCGATTTGGGACCAAAACTGAAACATGTGTTACATTTTCAGGTGCTGCGTTTCGCTTTCACACTGAACTGTGTCAAACAAATCAAACCCTTTGAAAAATCTGTTCCCCTCCTCGCCTGTGGTGGCGCTGCATTAAGAAACACTGAAGGAAATGACGGAAAAACCTTTGAAGAAGACACTGAGCGAAACTTCATCAAATGTAAACAAAAATGGAGTTGCGTCAGATTTTAGTACTTGTAGGATTTCTCCTTACTTTCAGTTGTATTTTTACTACACTGTACTTTTTACTTTTACCTGAGTAATTTTATTATGAAGTATTTCTACCCTTACTTGAGTAAAATTTCTGGATTTTCTACCCACTGAATGAAAAACAAACATGTTTTAACCAAAAATTCACCAAACACAGACACGCACCTGCAGTTTTTGTGAAAGTTTCATAAGCTTTTTATTGAAGGAAACTGATTTGAAAACTTTTCTTTTGCCTCATTTTGTTATTTATATAAATTATCGGCATAAAATATCAACATTTAAACATAAGTTTATATAACTATATATTTTTAAATATTAACTGATTGATAATTTGATCAATTACTCAGTACTTGAGTAAATGTTTTACCAAATACTTTTTTACTCTTGAGTAATTTCTTGGATGGCTACTTTTTACTTTTGCTTGAGTAAAATATGTTGAAGCAGTGCTACTCTTAGGTGGAAACAGTTTTCGGCTACTGAACCCACCTCTGATTGTAACTCTGTGTTATCAAACAGTTGCTTCAGAGCAGAACTTTAAAGCATTTAAAATTATTTGCACGTTCTTCATTTGCTCCAGAAATGGTCGAGAAAGAACTTAAGGTATTCATTTGGTTTGGTCATTCATTCCTATAAAGTTGATCAATAATTAGTCGTGTCATTTCTTGTTTTGTATAAATTGTTACAGTGTTTGTTTCCAATAAGTGTTGCATAAAGACAGGAGTCTGTACTCACAATCGAGACAGAGCTTCGTTCTTCTGAAAGAGCAGCTCTGGAAGCTGGCTGAGACGATTTCTGTTAAGACGCCTGAAGGAACAAAGAGACATAAAACTGAAACAAGTAAGACATAAATGTTACAATGAGTTCAACAGGAATTACTGTCTTCGAGAGGAATCGGATTGTTTTTAACATGTTCTCTCACAGTCTTTCCAGCTCCTTCAGCTCATCAAACGCTCCTCTTTCAATGCTACTGATCTTGTTCTCCATCAGGTGACTGAAAAAAGAAAAACATGAATAAGAAAGTAAAACTAACTAATCCTGGAAGGCTTAAATCTTCTGCATACATTGCACCATATCACTCCATTATACATTTTACAACTAGTGTTTGTCTTGTACAAAAATAAAACAAATAAAAGAATAAATTAACACAGGTGCAAATATGAACAAACTTGTTGATGTTCATTCAATCCAACGTTTCTCATTATAAGGGATTCTATTAAAAGCAAACGCCTTATGTATACAAAGATCCATTTTTAATTTGACAGAATTAACATCAATCTCTGTTTAAAATAAAGAAATATGCCACTATGTATAATATGGTGTTATTGCGTGCACAGCACTAAACGCCAAAAAGCAACAGTAGTCCATCGTTTCAGGGCGTCTTGTCATTTTAGATCCAAATAAGCAGCTGCTGGCCATGAACCCCCAACTCAACCTTTACACTCACATGTGAAAATGGCTGCAAATGGATGCACAATTATACAACCATACATCTTTGAAAAGCAGAAGTAGAGCCTCCTGCACAACCAACAACAATGCAGCAAGTGGTTTCTGAATTGTAAGACAACAACAAAATGTTTATCTTTTCCAGCAGCCATTGTACAGCGAATACAGTGGTAAAACGAGCTGACCGAACGTGCTGGAGCTCAGCTATGGTTGCTAGGTAACAGTCTGGACTTTGCTGTGGTTGCTAGGTAACAGGCTGGGTTGCCAGGTGAGGGGCACCTAGCTGGTTGCTGATTTGTGACGTTACATTCCTGAGGTTTTTTCATTTTCCAGACATCATTAATTTATTGCTAGAAACCAGCTGAATGTTTTCTAAGCAGTTGGGCTGTTTTAAGAGACCTGAATGGAAGTACGAACATGTGAATTTGGCATAATACGACCCTTTGACCTCGGGACCTGATGTGAACGAGAGGAAGAAATTTGGCTGGATTATTAATCAGTTTCCTGAAGTGTATGTAACATTCAGATCAGGGGCGGAGCTTCAGTTTATTTACATTTAATTTTAAAACCAAAATTACAAGTGTATTCTGGGTAAAGCTTGTCACCAGCCGTCCACCAACGTCATCATCAGTCACTTGGCACACATTTTCTTAATCTAGCTGGTTACAAAATACGCTCATCCCTACCTGTCAGTGATAGGATGTATGTTATAGAGAAATGTTTTTAATCTCTCTGGTGAAACACGATTCACCCTTCTAAGAGTTACAAGTCCCAGGATTCCAAAAGCTTGGTAATCTTTTCCAAACGGGTCTCCGGAGACGCCGTTTGTCCTGCTGTTAACTCCACGTCCATCGCTAACATTGGACAGAGCTCTGATCCCCAGGTTAGCACAGGAAACACCAGTTTTCCCACAGGCCACAATGTTTTCAAGCTGAAAGGTAATGGATAAGCTTGTTCTCTGTGTTTTAAATCTGGCTGACAGTGACACTAAACAAGCACCTCTAGTTGGCTCATGTGTCACTACAGAGCCTGAACATTTTTCTATGCCCTCCGGCTTTCGAATGTTAAGAAATGTGTGTGTTCCCTCATATCCCTACTTGACCTAATGCTACTGAAGACATGTGGGAAAGAATTTCTCAGATATTTTCAGACACTCTGTCCACACTGAGCTTAAATCCAGAGGACTGCTTAAAGTTGGGGCATATTTACTGAGAGTGCTACATAGTAGGGCTGGACAATATGGCTGAAAAATGTACCACGATATAAGCGTTCAATATCAATCGATATCAATGTTGATTCGGTTATCTGAAATACTACATGACATTTACTGTTTTAACCACAGTTTTCACTCCACAAAATATTTGTTTTTTTATTTTTAAGCAGTTCTGAGGCACGGTGGCAAAAAACTGAAACTGCTGCTGCGCCAGTTACTCAACAGGTTGTTGCTAGGTAACCAAAGAATGAGTTGCTAGGTAACCAATAAGTGAGTGAGTGAGTTACGGTGGTTGATTCCACCAACTTTGCTCAACTAGTTGGGAGAGATTTAGGCATGTTCCTCTGCCTAAATCTCCCAGAATGCTTTGCGGCTCTGGATCGAAGATTCTATCAGATGTATCATCTATCAATATTGATCCAATACGAAGATAAGTCAGTGGTACTCACAGAACTCTGAGGTGTTTAAGACCAGAGAAATCTGTCTTGGTTATGACCGTCAGGTTGTTCTCGTTCAGATCGCTGAAAAATAAAACAAAAACAAAAGACAACAGAATCTTTTAGCAACTGCGAGAAAAAAAAAACACACACACATTAATACAAAGCATTATCCAAATGTGCATTTTAGAAATGGACAAATTGTGTGAAAAATTGGTAATATAATGGTTTGGAGATCATATTTTTGAAGCTTTCACTCTAAGATCCAGTGCTGTCATGTTACAATGTTTCTATTTCAAACAATAAAAAAGTGCAAATGTTCTGATTTTTTCACACAAACTTAGAAATTGAACAATATTGTTCAATCTCAGAAAGCTGCACATAAGGTCATAAACAAGCTCTACTTGGAAAAGGTTTGGTTTAGCAAGATTTCTGTGATTTATTGAACCAGATTAATACTAAAAAATGAAAGCTAATTGTTCTGGATAATCATTGCACTGTCTAAAATATATACATGGTGAAAAACTTGTGCAAATATACAAAACATAATATATTCTCTATTACATTAAACATTAAGACATTTTCATAAAACCTTACAAAAGAATGTCCGGTACTCCTACAAAACCATGTAAAAAGTTTTTATTTTTGTTCATGTTTTTCTTCTGTATCTCCAATTTAAATGACATTGATTTTGTTTTGTAGTTGGTTTATAAATGCTAGACATTTGCTACTTGCTGGCATAATTAAAGACCCTGCTTGCGGCCTCATTGTTTGGACCGACTGATGATGTCACTTTTCCCACAAGCTCCTCTGGTCGGTGAGTAAAATGAGCGCAGTGTGTTTTTGCTGCGGAGTGTCGTGTTTCTATCCTACTGGATCATTCTGACCTTGTCCTGTCCGCTGTTTATATGAGACTGAGACAAACAGGTACACAAATATATAGAAAACACCTACTGAGGAAATACTGAGACCTCAGTTAATCTGAAGGTTTCATTATACTGACCTCAGATTGACACTTTAATCACGCTGCAAAAACATAAAATCTTACCAAGGAATTTATTATTTACGCTTAATTTATTTCAAGTGTATTAAGATATTTCCATTAGAAATTAGACCAAAAATACTTGGTATGATTTTGTGTTTTGCATTGCATTTTTCTGTCCCCATAATTTAAGAAGAAAATGTACGAAATGTCTGTCTGTGTAAAAATTAGAAGGGAAATAATTCAAGTTGGGTAGGTTGAAGAATGAAAGAAAAAAGGAGAGAGTGAAAGAGAGGAAGAAAGTAAGAAAGGAAAAAAAGAAAGAGGAAGAAAAAAGAAAGAAAGGAACAAAGAAGGAAAGAAATGGTGCGCTAAACGAAGCTGCTACTACAATTAAACACACGGAAAAAAACTAGTTTAACACTCGTGCTACAATAAAATCAAAATACACATATTGCTCAATAAAAACACATATTCCAGCAAGTGAACAAACTAACAAATCAGACCGGATTATCAGCATCATGACACAACTATAAATATCTACCTTATTTATCATTCCAATCTAGCTCTGGTTCCTTTAATCACAAAACTGCACAAATTACAATTACGAAAATATATTTGTTTAATGGAAACGCAACAATAAATCACGTTGTTTGACGGGTTTTATCAGATTCATTTCTCAAACTCCTATAGAAACACTTTTTTTCTGCATCACACAAGTCACATGATGTTGCTACTGACAGAAACACCAAAGAAGACGACAGGAAGTGGTAGTAGGATGATGGTTTGTTTTTGCTCTTTTCTGGTTCCACCAGAGCACTAGCTCGGACAGTCCATAAAAAGGTTTGTCATTCAAACACGTTGAATCGAAAGCTCTTCTGTAAAATCTCAGAGCCTCATTCGGATTCAGGTATAACAGGTTTATCACTCCAACGCCTGAATAAGACGCCGACGTCTCCTCTGATGGCTGATAGATGATGATGCTAGCTAATTGTTCACATCCGTCGCCGCCATAATTTTTGCTTGAGCAAGCTTATTCATGTGTGATTTTAATTTCATTTCTTAATTAATGTAAACTTGACAGACTGGCGACCTGTCCAGGGTGACCCCGCCTCTCGCCTGGAAGGTTGGCTGGAGATCGGCACCAGCACCTCCCGACCCACCAGGGACAAAGGTGTTAGAAAATGGGTGGATGGATTTAATGGAAACACAATTTAAATTGATTTTTTTTTTTACTCTACCAGAATACCAACAAAGATTTTCACACATTTGTAATGGAAGCACAACTGCAATTAAGTCTAAATAAGATATTAGTTGCATGAAAAATATATATTTTTTGAAATACCAAAGATTGGGAGCTTAGTTGGAGGAGAGATGTCTGAAGCAGGGGATTGGCTGCAGAGGAGGTTCACTCCCTCTGGTTTATTTAGTCCAGAATAACTCCCTAAATGGGTGAGAAATTGCTCTGACGATGAAAGCAAAACAAGAATCGAGGGAACGCAGCATACAGTGAGTGTAGTCCAGAAAGAAAGAAAGACCACATTCTGCTAATTGCAAATCTTCCCCAGTAGCTGAATTTCTGTGCGGAGCAGGAAGGAGAGGAACAATGACGCGAGGTTAATTGATTTCTGTGCAGCAAGGCGGGGTCACGGGGTCAGCTCAGCGACAGACTCCACTTGATTGGCGACTCGGCCAAACAATAGCTCATTAAAGCAGAACGCGTCTCGCACATGCAAGCACAATTGGCCGCCTCAGTTGGCGGTTAGCCCGCTCCGCTCTGCGCTCCACGGTAACGTCTGACAGGGAAGGAGAGCAGCAGGAGGTCAGCTTACGAAAACGACATCCAGACCAACACAACTTCCTTTGGACTGCTGGAGAGAAACGATGCAACAAAAAAACGCTAAACTTTAGTACTAGATTAGCAGTGAGCTACTTATCCTCACTTGCAATTTGCAAACATCCCCAGTGCTTCTGGATACCAATGAGTTGCTGTGTGCAATTTTAATTTGCTTGCTTGCAAGCAGAGCCCCTGAAAAATGCAGCGATCAATAAGGTATCAGGCTGCACAGTCCTGGAGTAAAGAAGGTTCTGTTTCCCAGAAAACCACAGAAAACAAACAGAGAGGACAAAACATCCAGCAGAACGACTCCTGAATCTCAATCTGTTTTATTTTTATATTAAACTATATTAAACTCATCAATTACTGTTTTGTAAGTGGATTTTATGTCGCGAACAAAGTAGTGCATAACCAAGCTGTTAGAAACACATTCTATATAATAGAAATAAAAAGCTATGGTCTGCATGAAGTATCTGTTACCTGTCTTTATACATCTGTAGTTTGAGATTTTGGCCAATTCTTCTTTGCAACTTGGCTGAATTTCAGCCAAACTGGATGAAGAGCATCTATGAAAACCAACTTTTGCACTGCAAAAAACAAAATCTTACCAAGTACAACTCATAAGTAACTTTCAGCAAGATACAGGAGCTAATTTAGAGTGAATAATTCCTTAGAACTGATTAAAAAAAAGTTCTAGTTCTACTGGCAGATTATTTCAGTTATTATAACATGGGAAAACATGAAAAAAATGCGCCAATGCAATAAGTACTTGTTTCATCAATATTAAGGATTTGTTGACTTAAAACAAGCTCCTATATCTTGCCAAAAAGTTATCTTACTTTAAGGGAACTAAGATATTTGTACTAGAAACTAGACCAAAATTACTTGCTAAAATTCAGTTTTTACAGTGTAAGTCTTGTCATGGACTCTTGATTGCTCCATTGATTATATTGTTGCTCAAATTTGACATTTCAAAAACAAATTAGCTTAATGGAAGCACAACAGTTTATCGTTTTTGATAAAAGGTCTTTTGTCCATATCAGAATTTATTTACTTTGTAAAACTGCAAAGAAAACAGTTTTTTTTGCATCACATGAATCATATGATCAACAACCGGATGTTTCCACCGACGCAAAACACCAGGAAAACAGGAAGTGGATGGGGTCTGATGGCGCGGCATGTTTTTCAATAACTTATCACCTCAACAAACTTATTCATCATGTGTGATTTTAACGTTATTATTTAACAGAAACACCGTAATTGGGAATTTTACCTTATTTTTCCAACGTTAGCGGAATATTGACAAAGTTTAGTGTACATTTGTAATGTAAACACTGTTCATAACCCGGTATCAAGCTGTTTGTTTCAGCATTTTTACTTGCAGAAGCATTCACTTTACAACCGCAAATTTCAATGTTTTGTGATTTGATTTTACGTAGCGAACAAATACAATGCATAATTGAACCGGAACAAAAATATTTTAACATAATACAAACACAGTTTTTTAAAAGCAGATAAAAGATGTTTTATAGAATCTGTTTAATCCACCTGTAGTCAGATTTTGGCCAGTTCTTCTTTGAAATAAGGCTGAAATGTCCCAGTTTTGTCTCTTCTTTTCTTATTAGACATAAGAACAGAATAATCTTTCGCAGAACTGTAGGTCTCTCTAGCTTTTAATTCACTCAGCTCTGCAAAGTTTGTGTTTGTATCCGTTTGTGATCCAAGTTTAAGAATTAAAAAGTTCAGTAAAACTCTGGTTTGGAAGTAAAATCCATTCAGGAAATTAGTTAATAACTGCAGTAAACACCTGAATGCAAACATAAAAATGCAACTTTATTTTTACTGTTACCTGTTTTTACTTTCCCCACCTTCCGTTATCATCCCTTCATTGTTTCACCTCTCTCCACACCAATTACCCTCCTCCATCTCTCCCCGTTTCCCATGAGGAACCCGCCTTCCTCCTGATTCCCACTCTACTTTCAGGACCTTTTTTCTGTTTGCTTTTTGTTTCAGACTCATTCGTCTCAGCCGTCATATTCCTCCCCTGTGGCAAAGCAGGGATGTGACTAATATTAGCAGCATTACACGCACTCATATCTAATGACACTTCATTAGCGCCATCTTTCCCGCTCACGGACCGCAGGGGACTTGGAAAATGATTGGAAGAGATGAGCGAAGAGGCAGCGAACAAAGCGGCCATCGGTAATAAAACTCAGAAACAAGGTGTGTGTGTCTGTGTGTGTGTGTTTGCACGGCTATCTTTGCAGGAACTTTCCATTGACTTCCATTGATTTCTACAGTCTAAACCTTACCCTTATCCTAACCCTAACCGTTACATACCTAACCCTAACCAAAACTCAATTCACACATTAGTCCTAAATCTGACCCCTGACCCAAAAGCAGTATATCCCCTTGTGGGGACCAGGCTTCAGTCCCCACAAGGACCAGTGGGTCCACACAACATAGTAGGAAAATGGTCCCCACAAGGTATTAGAAACAAACATACACGCATATCGGCGTGTGTGTGTGTGTTTGGACGTGAGAAACAGACAGAGGCTAACCTTCACACTGCAGCCTGAAGTGACTCAATTCAGATTTTTTCCCCTTTTATTGCAACTTGTATCTGATCTTTTCGTGACAGTCTGAACAACAAAGATCTGATTTTTTTTCCTGGATATCCGATACGTAAGTGATCTTTTCAAATCTGAACGTCATCGATACTTGACAAACGTCACTGTTCTGCATCTTGATTCGCACAAGCGGTAAGAAAAACAGCAAACATGGCGGACGATAATGAGGATTAAGTTGTTAATGTGTTGCTCCGATGGGACAACAACTTCAGAAACGTAAGATATGCTCCACCGCTAGCGTCAATGTGTCCTGAGCACTTCTTCTTCTTCTTCTTCATCTTTGTTGTGGCGGTTGGCAAGACACCGAGTTCGCTCTCTGTGTGACGTCATCCTCTTCTGCGCATGCGGGACACCTTCAGGTCGTTTGAAGTTCACACTGGAGAACTTATAAGTCGCATGTATTTGTAAGTGTGAACAACGACGGCAGAAAATAAACTGGTTTGACAAAAGAAATCTGATTTTTTTTTTGTTTAAAGTAGAGCTTGGTTATAAAATAAAACAAGTTTTTATAACCTAACTCTACTTTAAATTCCTTTACTACTTTCTTTGTTGTGTTCATAGAGCAGCAAACTTAGATTAAATTACAAACAGTTACGATTCTGTTTGCTATTTATGGGACTTCTGAAGGATATTGGTTGTTTTGGATTTTCCTGAGGGGCATCGGTGTAAAGGGGGCAAGAGAAGTCACATTTCTTCCGACTTATTTGTAAAAGAAAACTTGTACCAAGGTCAGTTCACAACTACATTTTTGCCTTTTTTATGCTTGTCAATCACTTAAAAAAGGTTGCACACTGCAAAAACACCAAATCTTACCAAGTATTTTCCATCAACTTTTTAATGCAAATGTCTTGTTACACTTGAAATAAGACAAAACTAACGTAGAAGTAACTTTTTAGCAAGAAATATGAGCTTCTTTAAGTCAATAACTCCTTAATTTTGATAAAAAATGACTGGCAGATAATATCACTTAGAACAACAAATCATTTTGTCATGTTAAGTGTAAGACATTCAATAATTTAATTCAGATTTTATATAGTTTTTTTGATTTTCTACTCTGCAAAAACGGAAAATTTTGCCAAGTATGTGTGTCTAGTTCCTAGTAAATACTAGAAATACAATAAACTAAACTTCAAGTAGCTTTACAGTAAGATATAGGAGCTTGTTTTAAATAAATAATTCACTTCAATCCACTGGCAGATTATTCACCTTTAAGAAGACAGTTTTCTCATCTTATAAGTGAAATAATCTACCAGTGGAACTAGCACTTTTTCATCAATATGAAGAAATTATTGACTTAAAACAAGTTCCTATATCTTGCTGAAAGTTACTTATGAGTTAATTTTCTCTTATTTCAAGTCTACTAAGTTATTTGCTCTAGATCTGTTGATCTAGACATTACTTGCAGTGTAACAAAATGTGAAAAATTCAAGGAGTACAAAACAGTAAAAAAAAAAGATTCATTTTTGATTTTTTTGTTGATATCAGGCGCTACTTTTGGTGAGATAAAACATTGTTTTAGAGATCGGCGACATTATTCAAACGCCTCTCCTCTTTCTGTCTGCGTCTCCCTTTCCTCTTTCCTCTCTTTTTTCTGCTGCACTGACCCGACTCATCAGAGCCCAAAGGGCATTCAGCCCATTTTGCAGCATCGCTAGGACAATCCAACAAGAAGGGGTGTTTAGTTTAACTGGTGCAGTCACCTTGATAAATGACCCCGTTATTGCTCTGACTGAGCAGCGTTCCCTGGGAATTCAGCGCAGGAGTAACTGAACACACACACACACACACACCGCCGACTCCCTGCCTTCGTCCAGCTGACACACACACTCAGATCGCTTTACATGCTCACTGGGCGACAAGACTTTTAACAAATAGCTGCTTAATGAGTCTCTCTCCCTGCTGCAAGGTGAGCTAATTAAATCTCTGACTAGGAAACAGTTCAAAAGGTCACAATGATGTCAAGAGAGAGAGAGCAACAAACGATTGTTTCACTCATTGATTATTCTGATGATTAATCGGATGTGCATGTTCAGCAGATTTTTCTTTTTTTTTTTTATACAATATTAGAAATACATTAAGATATAACTAATTTAATCCTTTTTTTAAAAAAAAAAAACATTTTCTTGCAGTAAAAGCATTCTTTTAGTCTACGCGTGATTGTTTGTAGCAAATGATGCATTTAAAGCTAAAAAAATTGTTTCAATAATGTGAAAAGTTCAGTTTGACTCAACATCAATACAACGTAGGACAATAAAAAGGTTGCAAAAGGTGCTTAATGGGATATTTCTACAGAATTTTAACTGGGTGGAGCTAAGTCACTTGAGGAGTTCTGGGGGCAACATATTTACAAAAAATGTTGGGGTTTTTTTAATCATAAATGCTAAATTTATATATTTTTCTAACCACAAATTTGATCTAAAAGCCTCTCTCCTGTTAACGCTGCAAAAAGTCATACCAAGTATTTTTGTTCTAGTTTCTAGTACAAATATCTTCATAGATCTGAAATAAGGAAAAAATATCTTACACTTTTCAGGAAGACAGATGAGCTTCTTTTGAGTCAATAATTCATTAATATTAATTTAAAAAATTCCAGTTCCTCTGGCAGATTAAATCTCTTATAGCACAGAAAATAGTCTGACAGTAAACTAGCACTTGCTCCTGTTTTTTGCTCAAAAGCTACTTGTATGTTAGGTTTTTCTTTTTTCCAAGTGCACCAAGATATTTGCACTAGAAACTAAACCAAAAATACTTGGTAAGGTTTTGTGTTTTTACAGTGTTTGCATCCATCAATGTGGAAATGATTCCGAATAACAAGCTTCCACAAATAAAGATAAAAGATAAAAACAAAAACTCCTGCATAAAATCACAACACAAGCTTCAACATGCAGGTTCAGAATTACACTAAAAAACAACTTCTGATGTATTTAGACGATTACTCCACATCGCCAGGTCTGCAGACATGAAGGAAAGTTTCTAAAACACACATCACTTCTCTGTCATTTACTCCAGTGGAAACTAGAGCTGAAGGTTCAGACCTTTGACTTGTGGCCCAACCTGCCATCCAACATCGTAAAGCTATCGGGCGTAAAGTAAAGACCTCCTTCATGCTACAGTAAACCAAAGGACAGGAGGGGTAATGTATCTCCTCCAGCAACCCTGACAGCCATCAATAATTCATACACAAGCACTCTGGAACCTGAAATAAACACATAACCTCACCAGGTATAAACACAAACACATCCAACATGGCTTCACGAGAGAACCACAGCCAACAGCTGTTTTCTGCAGAAATTACAAATATAAAACATAAAACTAGAAGGTCAACATGTTGGTGACACATATTTCCATTAGAAATGTATTGATTTGAGTTTATGTGAAGTTGGGATTTACATTTGAAGTTCATTAGGAGTTCCACTGCAGCGGATTGAAACAGTGCAGAGGTTGGAAATACGCACCAATATTTAGTCATCAGAAGTGCAAAATTACATTTACAGTACAGAATATGATGTGCAAACAATTAATTTATTCTGAGCAAGGTGGCCTCCAAAAAACAACAAAACTGGTTGCTGAAGTAAAAACGATCAAATGTTTTAATGTGCAAAACCAGCAAGTTACATAGAATGAAAGCCAGGCTTGTTAGGAAGTTATTGCACTAATTCCAACACATGCAGACGTAAGTTTTAAAGTACTCACCTGAACAGCTAAGTAATATTTATTTTTTATCTGATTAATTGATTAATCGTTAGAAAATAACTATTGATTGCAGACGAAGCATCTTTTAATATGTTTCTAATATTGCATAAAAAGGTTTAAATGGTTAAATAAAAAACCTGCAGAATAATAAATAAACCCTCAGATTAATCGACAGATCAATAGAATAATCAATTACTACAATAATTAATTTCAGCCGTAGCATTGTTTAATGACTATTGTTATTGTGCAATAAAACGTTTAAGTGGATAAAATAAAAATTTGAAGAATGTGTTAATTTTTTTTTCCAATTAATCGATTAATCATCAGAATAATGATGATTAATCAATTAATCATCAGAATAATGATGATTAATCAATTAATCATCAGAATAATTGTTGGCTGCAGCACAAATATTTATGCAGTTGTTAAATCCCAGATTTAGAATCAGCCTGAGCTCTGAGGTGTTGAGTAAACAGCAACATAACCAGGTAAACTGGTTGTTTCCCTTCAAGTGAAAGCAGCAACATGCCGTCACTTTGAAGGATCCCCCTCGCCTGCCTGTCTCTATCCGATCATTTGGTCGTCAGAACCAACAGAAGAAGAAGAAGAAGAAGAAGAAGAAGAAGAAGAAGAAGAAGAAGAAGAAGAAAATACGTCTGTGTGTGACAACTCACAGCCTCTCAGTCCCTCTGGGAATGTTTTTGGGGACAGAGTGGATTCCCCGGCCGTGGCAGTCCACCGTGTTCCCCAGGCAGCTGCAGGGAGCCGGACAGCCTTCAGCGCCTCCCGGACCCACCAGGACCGCCCACGCCAGCATCGTCCACAGACCCGCCGCCGACCCGGCTCCATCCTTTCTTCTCCTCGCTGGCATCCTGCTGTCCTCCACGGCTCTCCAGGTTGATCCGGACCCGATTCCCTCCTCCTGTCGCCACACCAACACTTCTCTGCTTGTTTGTGAAAGTGGGCAGCAGGAGGATGTGGGTGAAGTTCAGCCACTTGAACCCAGAGAGGAACCTCACAGAGATAAAGAGAGGGGAAAAGGACAAGTGTATCTTCTTCTTCTACTTGTCCCCAGCTCCTCCAACTGGGCTCTTTTCCTCTGTGTCTCTCTCTCTGTGTTGCAGCTGTACAGTGCACTTGCCTCTCCCCTCCACTTTTCATCGAGTCATTGTGCAGCGAACAGTGAGCCACTAGAGAAGAAAAAGGAAAAAGGGTGGGGGGGGACTCCCTCAATCCCTCTCTATCTCACACACCCGAGAGTAATCATCTATCAAAAGCTTTTACAAATAACAGCACCAAGACTCCTCCTACACACACACACACACACACCCACACACACACACCCAGAATGAACTCGCGTCTATTCAGTGTCAGCAGCGGCCCACTCCACTCCCCCGCCTCCCTCTCTCTCCTCATCCTCTCTTCTTCCCAGAGGAGGAAAAGAGCCCAGGGCTCCGACGACACCACGAGAAGTCGTGATCGCTCTGAAGTATCCGACTGGGAAACTCTGGGGATGGGGAAGACGTGAAAACGGAAAAGAACCGACGATGCTACAGCAGAGGAAGCTCCGCTCAATGAAATTAAACTTTGCTTTACGTTTGGACCAGTGCGCTGCAAAAACACAAAGTCTTACGGGGTATTTTTCACCAATTTCTCATGCAAGTATCTTATTACAGTGGAAATAATGTCTGCACAGGTTTCAGTTTTTTTTGGCAAATCCCCGTTTGCAGATACCGATTTATTTTTTTTATTTTTTTTTTGTCTGGAAAGAAAGTTGCTGAGTCGGAAACAGTAGAGTGACAGTTGTTAAACGTACAGGCCTTTCCTGGCTTCATGTGGAAGTATCGGCCGATCACTGATCTCCCCGATTGGCCGATAAATCAGTGCACTTCTAAAAATGATCTCCTTCTGCTGCATCCCAACACTGCAAAAACACAAAACCTTACCAAGTATTTCTGGTCTAGTTTGTACTGCAAATATCTTCATAAACTTGAAATAAGAGAAAACTAACTTACAGTAACTTTTATCAAGATATGGAGGCTCATTTTACGTCAATAATTCCTTAATATTGATGAAAAAATACAGATTATTTAACTTATAACAACACATTTCCCCCATAAGTCCATTTATCTGCCAATAGAAGTAGCACTTTTCATCCAAACTAAGGAATTATTGACTTTAAACACATCTCTGAATCTTGCTGAAAAATTACTTGTAAATTAGTTTGACTTATTTCAAGTGAAATAAGACATTTTCAGTAGAAATTAGACCAAATTTACTTGGTAAGGTTTTGTTTTTATAGTGAAAGGAGCGTTACCGCAGCTGTCAGGCTTCAATCGATCAATCAAATTTATTTGTCACATTTCAGCAGCAAGGCAGTTCAAAATGGTTCACATCACAAAAACACAAACTTCAACAATTCAAATATTACATTTTGGTGTCATTAAATCAAAAATGTTGATGGATGTTTTATTGATTATGTTTCAAAAGCAACTCCAAGCAGGGCAGTTTCGTCTAGATTTAAAGGATCTCAGTGTTTCGGCTGTTTTTCAGTTTTCTAAAAGTTTGTTCCAGATTTGTGGTGCATAGAAGCTGAATGCTGCTGCTCCATGTCTGGTTCTGGTTCTGCTAAAACCAGAACCAGAAGGCCTCAGAGGTCTGAAAGGTTGACTTGAAAAAATTATTAAATATTCACATCCACGCTAATGTTTGCACGATCACCTCCTCTGTTCCTGCTTACTTCTGTTGTGAATCTTTTAACAAATTTAAATCATTATTAAAATAGACTAACAGCTAATTTAACCAAAAATAATTACATTTTAATCTAAAATAGAAAAAACCCCAACTAATTTTAGGACTATTATTGAACATTACATTCCAGGGTTTCCCCCAGTGTACTATAAGCCTGGCGGGCCACCAGGCTTTCCTTGTGCCCCCACCAGGCTAAGCATTGCCGGTTTATTTAAGTTTTGGTTTGCATTTTTTAAGTCTTTATAGTTGCCGTTGATATTAATCTTCCAATAACACATAATTATCAAGTGATATTTTCAAATTTCCTGTCAACTTTAAACATTTTGTAACTCAGAAACATGGCAGGCTGCTGGACGAATGACTGCCACAACCGCCAGGCTTAGAAAGTCTTCTTGCATTTAAATGATTTTACTGTGCTCATGTTTTCCTTCATAATTCAGAGCCGAGGAAGAGCTTTGGTTAATAAAAGCATTTTTGTTGATTCCAGCGGAGCTGAAATTCCGTCAGCTGCCACAAATCTTTCTCAGAAGTCTATTACGAATCCGCCGACAAAGCTTTGAAATTCAAAGCTCCTCAGAAACCAAGACTTTTTAAAACTAAAGAATAAAAACTGAAGACGAATATCTCACAGCAGAGATATGGAGTAAATGCAGTAATGTTGCCCTTAAACACACAGATTTAAACCTTGACCATTATCAACCGGGGTGGCATGGCATTTTTTATACACATGTGATTATTTGTGATGGTTTCTCCTTGTTCCCGCCCTGAGGGCTTTCTATGGTGGGTTCGTTTAACCAGGCAGGCCTCAGAAGTTATGGAAAAACAAATTGGCTGCAGCCAGAGCCCAGCTGCTGCCTTTGTGAACAGAATGACTCATTAGGCCATAATCGGCCACAAAGCAAAGGGCAAAGACACCGACGTCTCCAGGGGTGGGACTCTGTAGTTTCTGGGGCAAAAATGGTTGTCAAGGATCAACGGATCCATTGGGGAAACGGGTCCTACAGACACATCCGAAATTATTTCTGGAAGTCGGAAGAGATGCTTTTAAATGATCAATGGAGATAAGAGGAAAAAAGAAGTAAAATTTCCACACACAAAAAAAGACATTTTTAGATTGTCAATAAATTTTCTTTTAAAAAAAATCCAAGGAAAATTTTTAGTTGGAAAAGTTGAAGATTTAGTTAAAAAAATGTTTACACTGATCTCAGAAATTTTCTGGAAGTAAAAATAAGGACATATCATTTGAAAAGTCAAACCATAGAAATTCAAAAAACTAACATTTTAAAATTAATCTCAGAAATTTTATAGAAAAAAAACATGGAAATTTCTCAATTTGAAAAATCCAAAATTTACTTGAAAAATAGAAAATGAAATTTAGGTTAATCTCAGAAATTTCTAGAAAAAATAGGAAAATATTTCAGTTTGAAAAGTCAAACATAAGCTAGAAGAAAACAATTTTATTTGGAAACTAATTTCAGAACATTTATTTAAAAAAGGACATTTTTTGAGTTTGACAAATTGAAGATTTGCTAGAAAACCAATCGGAAATCTTTAGATTAATCTCAGAAATTTTCTAGAAAAAAAAAACATGGAAAATTTTGAAATAAAGTCAAAAATTAGCTAGAAAATAAACCAGATATTTTCTTTAAAATAAAAGACACTTCAGTTTGAAAATTTGACATTTTGAAATTAATCTAAAATCTTATTGAAAAAAACATGGAAGTGTCTGAATTTGAAAATGTTCCATATTTAAGTCAATATTTAAAAGAACTCGAGGGTTTCTATTATTTCCAACAACATAATGGCGCCGTCTAGTGGAGAAATAAAGAAATACATCACACTACTTAGAAATATAATCGATTCTCAGAAAAGCTACATAAACTCACAAAACCCTGTTTGTTAGAAAATGAAGAAATTTAATCCAGACAGATTAAGAAACACTCTGTACAAGGTTATCTTATTTTACATTAAAAAATACAAAAACATGTAACCACAGTTAAAACCACGTAAGAGAAGTCACAGGTTAATTCAACACAATATTGGGAGTGTTATACTTGGACAAACCAAACAGAATATTAAAGTGACCTGTTAGCATCCCAACAATAAAAAAAAGTGTAGAAAAAATAAAAAAATAAAATAAAATAAAAATGTCACTTATCTCCACAGGTTAATTTCCTTTGCAGGCCAGAGGAAATGCAGCAGGTTTACTCAGTGTTTATGTGTAACTTAAATACTTCACAACACAATGTAACAGTTTTAAAGACTGAACATGTTCCTCTTAGTAAACATCTCCCAAAACCCAGCCTCTTCACAACCAAAAATTAATCTTTAGACAGATAAATATCAGTGTAATTCACAAAATGAAACCGGTGTACGTCTAGAAAGAAGGTGGCGGCATGCAACCCCAGATACATGAGGTATATTATTGTCCTTCTGACAGGTTCAGCCCTTCATCACTTTCATCAATCCATCTTTCCTGCTTCCTCCAAAAACCCAAACACGATACAACAGCAGCACATTTCCAGCTCAGGTTAGAAAAAAAAAATCTTAAAAGGAGAAACGTCGCTCCATCACATGATAAATCACAGGCTACCGTAACGTAAAAACAGAAATCACTTTTATTATTTCAAGAAAAATACTGCTAGGGAGAACCAGTTGAGATCTGGGGGTTTAGAGGAGAGGCTGTGTCGGTGTCCATCTACGACACAGCCGTATTGGGGCAAATGTGGCGTGAAAAAAGAAAATTTGTAGTTTTGAAATTACAAATTTTCATTTTAGTAAAGAAAAATGTAGTGTCAAAAATTTTAAGTGAAGACTTATAAATTTTATAGGAAAAACAAGAAACTCTCTGAGTTAGAAAAGTCAAATATTTGCTAGGAAAAAGACTCAAAAAGTTTGAGATTAATCTCAGAAATTTCTTTAGAAAAAACATGACAATTTCAGAGTTTAACAGTTGAAAATTTGCTAGAAAAAAAAGACTCAAATATTTAGATTTTCCAGTCAAAAATTTAAAAATTCTGAATTTGAAAAGTCAGATATTTGATCGGGAACATACAATCTAAAATTTTGGGATTAATCTCAGAAATTGTCTAGAAAAATAACAATGGAAATTTTTCAGTATCAAATTAAAAAAAATTTAACTTTTGAAAATTTTCTTAGTGTCAAAAGTTCTCTAGAAAATTTCTGAGATTAATCTAAAAAAAAACAAAAAAAACCCCCCAGAAGATATTAATCTTTTCAAACTCAGAAATGTTCAAGCTTCTTGTTTTTTATAAAGCTTTTTAGTGGAAATTTTGCTCCTCTTTTTGTTCCACATAAAATGATCCTAATATGACATCATGTCATAAGATCTGAATACACACACACAAAAAAACGCCTCATTTCAGAACAAAAAACAAAAGTGATTCTGCAAAGGTAAAAATCAACAATTTCTCAGATTAAAGTCACTTTTTGTTGCTTAAAATTGTGCTTTTTGTTGATTTCTGCTCAATCTGGTAGGAAAAAATCCCTTCTGTCAACTTCCACTTAAACCATCAACAAATTCTCCAAAATCCATTAGACAAAAATAATTTCCTGTCATAAAACTAAAAAAAACAAACAAAAAAACCACCTCCAAATTACACTGAAGAAAAGAGAACAAAAAATCCAACTTAAATACATTTAAACCAACTAGTCACAAATAATCAAATTAAGATTACCCAAGTTAATTTATTAAGTTTATTGTGTATTTTCAAGTTAAACAAATATAAATAATGTAAGCTTGACAAACTTCATTCAACTATTGGTGACTAATTAAAACATTTTTTAAAAAGCTGGAGTTCCAGTCTCTTTTTTCAGTGTAGGATGTCCCAAAAAAACAAAGTGTAAAGCTCACTGACGTTGGATCCATCATCTCACTTTCACAAACGGCTCCCAAAATTACACAATTCCCATAAAAAAAGACACACACTGTATATATAAAACAATTTCTACAACATTTATACATATTCTGCATTTCTCAGCGTGTCAGTGGTTTCCCTTTATGTAGCAGAACCCTGAAGCTAATCCGCTACTGATATTCGTCACATGTATTATTACTACTCTAATGTGTAAGCATTCCTAAAATGTTGTCAATCTAAATAAAACATGCAAACCTGTATAACTATTTGTACCGCTTTATGTCTCCGGTTCTGATGGCTCAGTCTGACATTAGTCACAGCTGGACACAACCTAAATATTCACATGTGTAATGGCTGTTTAATACTGGCCCAGTCCAATCTCGGTTCATATTGACACTTCCTGAGCTGGAGAGAAACACATCCTGGAGATGGAGGGAGAATCCTGCCGAGAAACGAGAAGCAGGAGTTTAAATTACACATCAGGTCTTTCAAACGACATAGTCACAGTCACAAAACAATTGTTACAAACTGAGCAAACAAACGATATAATGTCTGGGAATGTTTTTCCAAATATATACTGTATTTATGGTTCATTCTGTTTTAAACTGAATCCAGTTTATTTGGTTAGAAAATCACAATCGAACTCTGATGAAGACTAAAATTGTGGGCCTGGGTTCGGTTGAAGTGAACTTTGGTGCGGTTTGAATGCGAAGGGTACCGGAGACCGCTCCAAAAGCAGAAAGTGGACTACAGAGCAAAGTATTCTGGGTAAACACAATCAAAACAAGCACAAGAGTCTAATGCTGGCAGGAGAAATGGCTCACAGACGTGTCAGACAAAAGACAAATCCTACAAACACTAAAAATCTGACGCTATTCCATTTTTGTTAACATTTTGCAAAGAAAGAAGTTGCGCTCATGTCTTCTTCAGAGGTTTTTGTGTCGTTTCCTTCAGTGCAGCACCACCACAGGCGAGGAGGGGAACAAAGGAGCAGCTAATTTTAATCCAGTCTGTGTTATCTGATAAATCTTCGTACTCCAGGGTTACATGAGGAGAAAAACGTTAATCTCTGATGTGTTTTCCTTCTGACTGTTTGGGATTTCTGCTGAGTCTTTTTTTTTTTTCCCCAAGAGAAGAAAAATTGAGCGTCCAATTTTTCCCAAGAAAATCCATCAGAACTGAAGAAGAAGAGACTGAAGTCAAAAGCTCAACATCTTGCACACTTTATGGCTATAGAGCTAACTTTTACAACAAAGTGTCAATCAAATGTTTTGATCCGTTTGTCAGAAACGTAGATAAAAACTACAATTTTAAAAACTCAAGCAATGAAAATCCAATTTGTATTAGCTCAAAAATCCTGAGTGTGTTGGAGACAAACTATAGAAACCATGAAAACATCGGAGGTTTGAGTTTGTCATACCTTAGAAACCTTGAGAGGTTTGTTTTTGTGAAAGATAAAATCTGGATTTTTAACTACAAGTCCTGCTTTCCCCATGACGGGACGGGCTGACGGACTGTCCACCTGTAAAACATGAACACAGAAAACAAAGATAACGGCATGTGGAGACGCTGCCACAGCGCCCCCCGGTGGATGATAAACTTCAACGCTTCACATTATTACAGAGAGGGAAACATTTGGAAGCCCAAAGCTCACCAACTGGAGGAGGATATTTTCTTTTCCTAGTTTTTTTCCAGCGACTTCAGGTGAGATGTGTCTCTCTCTCATCTGCTCGCCTCGAGCTTTTCGCTGGCAACAGAAATGGGCAAAAAGAAAAAATAACACCAGCATTTATGATTAAAAAGTAAAAATATTTATAAAACAAGTCAACTATATAGTAAAGTTATATTTTTTACAATATAACTGAATGTGTATTGCTTCTTTAGTACAATGCAATGTTTCCACATTTTGTCACATTACAAACACGACTATGTCATACACAATGGGTTAGGGTTAGGTCAACATGAAATATAGAAAAATTGCAAAGAAGAGGGTAAAAAAAAAATCATTAAATAAATATTTAAAAAGTGTAATATTCACTTATATTAAACTTTGAACCAAAATGCAACTTTTTGCCTTCAGAATTAATCTAAATCTAGGGCTGGACAACAATGTATTAAGCGTACTATATCAACAATTATTTGTTTTTTTTAATATCTGAAATACTATCAAACTGGTGGTGTGATCTTTCCAGTTTTAGCCGCAGTTTTCACTCAACACTGCTGTAGTTCATCTTTAAGCAGTTATGAGGCATGGTAGAGAAACCTGAAACTGCTGCTGCGCCAGTTACTCAACCAGGTGTTGCTAGGCAACACCAAAGAATAGTGAGTTGCTAGGTAACCAAAGAGTAATTCCACATACTTTGCTTAGCTAGCAGAGAGAAGTTTAGCAGCTAAAGTCTTTCCTCTGCCTACATCTCCCAGAATGCCATGTGGTTCTGGATCAGAGTTCAGTGAACTTATCAGATGTATTATCTGTTGATATTTATTATGTGTCTATTGTGACATATATGGTTACTGATTTATTGTCTAATTAGTAAAAAAAAAAAAAAAAAAAAAAAAGATTCTCAGCATAAAGGCAGCTGTTCTCATAGGTTTTGGTAGAGAAAAATCAGAGAACAAACAGCATCATGAAGGATAAGGAACACATAAAACTTTGTGTTTGTCCACAATAAAAATACATCCTGGCATTTATGGTTGCAAAAAGACAAGATGCACATTTCTTACCTTGATAAGGCCGCCAAAGGAGCGGGAACGAGGATGCTTCTTGCTGGCGGCTGGAGGGAGCAGATGACCTTCGCTGGATGTTCCTGAATGAGTCTGTTTGACGAGCTGGAAACACAAAGAAACACAGAAACACAAAGATCAGAAACATCCAGACAGACGCAGTTTGGCTGCGTGATGAGCAGCCAGCTTTACGTTTCCATTCTAAGGCAGGGATCTGAAACCTGCGGCTCTTTGGACCTTAATAACTTTGGCAAAAAGTAATAAAATAGTAAAGATAACAATAAACGCTGGTTTGACCTTTTTCTTCTTTTTTTTTTTGATGGGATATTTGCAGTAAATATTCACAAAAGAATGGCACTAAAATAACCAGTAAAATTTATTGCTGTGTTTTTATGTCATTAGGTTGGAAACTTTGTTCATTTTGCAAATCAGAAATCATTTTCTGATTTGCTTTAGCTGATTTCAACTTTAGCTGATTTCAACTAACAATTAGTTGAAATCAGCTAACAATTATCGTAATAATCAATACAACCACTTATTTTGACGATTAATCAGATTTAAAAATTGGCAAAACCTACGCATTTTTCATTAAGCACTTTTTAATACAATATTAAAAATACATTAAAAGATGCAAAAACAGATACTTTTTATACTCTAATTCATAATTAATTGATTAGTAAAACAGTTGACAATTTTTACAATAATTGATTAATTACGATTAATCGTTTTGACCCTCCTTCATATAGCAACATTTTGCACCAGACCAAAATTTTGACTTTCATAATATCACAAATAAAATGACAGTTCTTCAAATATAAGAACAAATTTTCTTCAGTAGATATTTCTCAAAAACTATAAAGTCTTTTTTCAAAAGATTATGTAACATTTACAGGATGGACGTAGAGGAAATGTCTCTTTCAGTTGAAAATATTGCAGACTCCTGCTCCAAGCAGAAAGACTCAAAAAGACAAAAGTCTAGAAGTTATGTCTCCATTTTCAGTGAAATCTTTTAATTTAGATTTTTTTTATTCTGGTTGATTTGTAATTAGAATTTTTGTTTAATTTTATTCAGAATAAGGTTTTTGGCTAGTAATTCATTTAATTAGTTAATGAATTTCAGTTTGCGACTTGGGTGTTTCACAGTATAAGTATGTAGGTTTTAGGAAGCTCGTTATGCAAGTGGGTGGTTACGTGGTTTTAGGGTCAGGATCGGGATTCTCAGTCAGTGAACAGGTGACACAATCAGAGCAGGAGAAGCTCTGATTGCCTGAACTTTGGAATAAAGCAACAAAGAACTGCATTTTTGACTTTTGGTCTTTTTGGAACTCCGTAGGCCAGAAACCCACGGTGCATCAAGTGGCTGTTTGAGTTGAATTCACTTTTGCTTTGATTACCTGGAAGTCTTAAGTTTTTCAATTTTTGGACAAATAGTCACAACAAAAAGTTTTCAACTCAACCTGTCGGACAAGTTTCTTCTTCTTGGCAGAGTCGGGCATGTTCTGGTGAACGTGTCTGAAGAGCTCCTTCAGGGCCTCCTCTGTGTACTGCTGAGCAGGTGACTGACTCTGCTCCTGCACGGCGCGGCCCGGACCAGCTGCCCGCTTCAGAGGCGGCGCCGTCCGCTGGGCAGGAGAGCTGCTGACTGCCAGCAGCTCCAGGTCATCCTGAGACCAAACAGAGAGGAAAAAAAAAAATCACATTTTTAACAGGAAGCTCAAGCTTTACATTTAAAAACAAATCTGAAAATTCTTAGACGGATCAGTTTTTATTTAAACGGCCATATGACCGTTAACAGCATATTAACAACATCCTGACTTGGTGTTAATACACTTTTAAACCACCACAATCCATGTGTAGCAATATAGTTATCGTTAAAAACAATTAATTGACTTAATTTTTCTTTTTTACTACTTTTACCCTTAAAAAACTGGCAAAGTACGATCAAAGTCTGAAGAGGACATCTCTTGTCTAGCCACCATTTTGTAAAATGTACATTTATATTTGAGCAGAATGGATAATTATTTTTTCTTTGAAAATATTCAATGCACAAAATAAAAAGAATAAGAGAAAAATTTGGCTCTTCAAAAAGCTGACATCGATGCTGAAGCTGGTTTAAAACAGTAAAACTAAGAAACGTTTAGCTCACCTTACTCTGCAGAGCCTTGGTTCCGTTAAAATGGACCCTGGCATATTCCCTCAAATAGACTGGAGCCTGAAAAAGCCACAATAATCAGGAAGTTGGTGATGAGAGGAACAGATAAACAACTCGCCACACGTTTCTGTTTGGTTTAGTTTGCAACTTGTCAACATGCTGGATCACTGATTCACTCAGGGCTGGAACTACCAACTACTTAGGTAATCAATTATTCTACAGATTATTCTGACGATTCAGTAATTTTTTTATTTTTTTTTAAAAAAGGTAAATTTTCCAGGTTTTTCAATTTAACCACTTAAATTTTTAATGTGCTTTCAGAAATGCATTAAATGATGCAAATAACTCGGTTGCTTTTACAAAATCATAAAATAAAATGTAATTTCTAATGTTATTTAGGGAAGACTTGATCATTTGTAGCAAAAGCTTTACATGCAACTAAAAGAAAATACTGTCTTTAATCTGATAATTATTTTTTGGATTAATAAATGATAGAAAAAGTACATAATAGTACTTGAGGAGTACTATTACACTTGTCAAATACCACTTGACAAGTTCTGGGTAAAAGATATTGGCGTACAAAGAAAGATTTTGTCTTAAATGCTAAACTTATATATTTTTGTACGGTTTGGACCTAATTACTGGTCTGACTGTTGTTCTTTCAGCAAATCCTCATTTTTAAAGTCTGCATACTCCAGATAATGATTATTAAACTTATTAAACTCGTTGGTATCTATTCCTATAATCGATCGATCACGATTAATTGTTTCAACCTTCAGCTCACTAATAAGACAAAATTATTCTGTAGAGTATGTAGAAACCGATCACCCTGAAGAGCTTCTGGGAATGCTTGATGAGGAAGGCCATGCTGTTGTTCAGTTCTTTCAGATTGTCTTTAAGGTCGCCGGCTGTCATCTGAAGGCAGAAGAAAGTCAATAAACAATAAACTGCAGCGCTACAGAGAACCTGTCAATCTTTTAATGCCAAAATGTGCAGAAAATGTGACATTTAGGCCTCATGCACAAGTAACCAGGTCTTTATAAAAATAAATGTCTGTCAAATAGTTTAAAAAGTAAGTTAGTACGCACAGAATCCATTTCAGAAAAATTGTCATTCATATAGACTTGCAAAATTCGTCCCAGAGCGTTGTTTTAAACATGCCACACCCATAGGGGGCAGTGTAGCACAAAGCTAAAACGTGTCACCACTTCCAGTTAAGAATTAAACCTGGTGCCAGGAAGTTCATTTATGTGGATAGATTATATATATTGAACTACATTTAAAAGTGTATTAACATATAAAGTTATTAAAACACTAGAAGATGTGGAATCGTGTCAAAGCAAGTATGTGGACGTATCGGTGCATTATTTGGCACTAAATCTTTTTACAGACATCAAACTGGGTTTTTGTGTGGATGAAAGCCAAGACAAAGAAAAACTTATTTGTTTTCCCAGATATCTGTCCAAATGATTTGGATATTTATTCCATCTTACATGTCTGGGCCAGAGGACATGCGGGGCAAACATGAGCGCCAGGTTGTAGGCAGACATCTTGTTCTTGTCCTGCTGCTTGGCGGTGTGATAGAGCAGGTCCAGCAGCAGTTTGAGCAGCGAGCGGTTGGCCTGTGGTAACAACAGGAAGAGGAGCTGCAGGGCCTCGATCTGACGCTCCTTGTTTGGAAGCGCTGTTTTATTTCCTTTTTCATCAAACAGAGTCATGTCTGGAAGAAAATTTGTTTAAAATGTAAACGTCCATCCTTTCTGTATGACAGCATACCATTGGAGAAAAAAAAAAAAAAAAAAGGATTAAAACACTCAGATATTTTCTAGAAAAAAAACAGACATTTTTAGATTAATCTCAGAATTGTTTTAGAGAAAAACGTGGAAATTTCTGACATTGGAAAGTCAAGAATGTGCTGCAGAAAACCTCAGAAATTTTAGACTAATCTCATAAATTGCCTAGAAAATAATTTGGAAACTTCTGAGTTTGGAAACTCAAAATTGTGCTGAAAAATTTAAGAGATTTTGAAATTAATCTCAGAGATTTTAGAGAAAAAACAAAGACATTTCTAAGTTTAAATATGCTTCAGAAAGCCTCAGAAAGTTTGGAAAAAGTCTCAGAAATTAAAAAAAAAAACAAAAAAAAAACAACAACAAAAAAACATGGACATTTCAGAGTTTGAAAAGTTAAAGATTTGCTTAAAAATAAAAAAATGTGAAAATAGCCATGCTTTTTCGATAAAATTTAAGACATTAATCTAAAAACTTCTTAGTTTTTTTTAATGGAACTTTACTCTTCTATTTTTCCTTCCATATAAAATGGACTTAATACGCCTTCGTATTTATGTGGCTAAAACCACGTGAATCATATTTTTAAATATTTCTTCCACAGCTTTACATGCATGGATTTTCCTACCAGCGATCTTCAGGTGCACATGGAAGTGTCGGTGTGTCAGCAGAGGCTCCGGCAGCTCTCCCAGAAAAGTCTTAAGCAGAGAGGCGACATCGTTGGGGTGAAAATCCCCGGCCTCCAGGTCGACATCCGCTCCGCCGCTAAGCAGCTCCTTCAGGGCGTGCTGCCGAACGCTGTTCCCCGGCACCCGGAACAAACCCTCCACATGTAGATCTGAGCAGTAAGGCACCATTTCAAATTTGAGCAGAGCAGATAAATATAATAAAATTAATATTTGTCTGAGACGTCGTGCTAAGTCTGGTATTTGGTCAGAATCTGAATGTTTGGATCTATGTAATTAGATTACAAGAACTGAATGCAAGTCTGTCATTTTAAGACTCCTGCACATTTTGCATGTCAAAATTGAAAAGTTTTCCACAACTTTCCAATTATTTTAGATGATTTGCAAAGTCTAGAATAATTACAGTTGGGTAGTAACTACTAACTTTACTGCACTAAACATATATTGCAGTAGAGCAACTCTTACTCTAGTACAATTTTGGGGCACGCTGCTCACCTCAGATTTCTACAGTGCTCATGCTTTATATTTGAAACATTCAAAACATGGAAGGAAAACAGATTAATTGATCCTTGGGATAAAAAGACATTTGCAGTGAAACATTTAGACCGCATGCTAATTCCCAACTTCCAAGTTCAACACCAAGATCCATAATCTCATCACTAACTCCTTAGGGTGAAAGTACATAACGACACAAATTATTATACCAACAAAACAAAAGCTACTTTTTATTTATCTGTTTTGAAGTCATTTTTAACTCCAGAGAAAGACGAGGTTGTCCAAAGCTGGGATGAAAGAGCTAGCAGAGTTTCATGATGTCTTACTTTTGCTGAGGAACTCGATAAGCTGATAGATCTGTGCGATGCAGCTCTCAGTCAGCATGGTCCCGAAGACGACGCCTTTATCTTTTAAAGCATGGAGACACATGAATTAATCACACAGTCAAAATTACAATTTATTAATTACTTTATGAAAACATAACATTAGCATTTCAGATTGTCTGATAATTCTTTCATGTTAAATAAAAAATGTAATTCTGTGTTGTATTTTGAATTGCAACAGATCCAGTGTGATAAACTCTCTCTTTATTCCATTAATATCGAAAAAACAAGAAAGAAAATAAATTAAGATCACAAATGAATAACTTTGTTCATGTCATAAATCTTAAAAATAAAACATGATGTGCCACAATCCTCCAAACACTTCCTGTTATCCTTTTCTTCGCCTTTTCCGCCAGTGGTAACATCCAGTTATGATCACATGACTTATATGATGTGAAAAAATCATTACTATTGAAGTTTTGCAAAATCCACTAATTCCAATATGGCTGGAAAAAAAAAAAAAAATCACCTCATCCTACCTAAGTTAGGATGAATTAGCACGTTTCTCTTAAGTTGATTTATTTCTGTAATTTGCGCATTTATAGAGTCAAACGAAATGCAGCAAGTGTGATGATTTAGATTCATTTCAGTTGCATCTTTAATAAAAATGTAGAACAGGTTAAAAATGCAGCTCAGCAGACTCAAAGTGATAAACATAAACAAACATAAAATGTGTTGTTTTTAAAATGGGGGAAATGAAGTTTAATGTTAGCAAAAAATTAATTTTTTTGTTAAATTTCTCAACAAAAAAGTTGAAAGCTAACATTTAAATTCCCAGTTTTACTCAGATAAAGATTTTAAACCAACCATTTAAATTATATCCAAGTTTGTGCACAACTTCTTAAGCTTAAACAAATCTAATACATTGTTTTGTAGAACTCATTAATCAGTTGATTGATTAAAGACAGTAATCATGACCACGTGATGTGAGTGATTTTTACCTTTTCGCTTAAGGAAGTTGAAGGAGCGGAAAAAGCCTCCATTTCCACTTGTCGGGGTTTTGGGGCAATCCTCCCCAAGGAGCTGGGCAAACTCTGTCCCAGGAAGGTCGATAAGCCTCGTTATGTTACTGAGCACAAGCTCCAGGAACGCTTCGGGGTTCTCATGGCGGAGTTTCTCAACAAAAAAATCTGGGTTGAAGATGACCGGCGGTCTGACGGAACAAGAGGAGCCGGGCGACTCCTCACAGTGTGTCACCATGCTTATGAGAAGGAGACGCACAACAATCAGGCAGGAAGTTAACTGACGGTGAAAATTAGATGTGTGTGATTGTGACATTTTAATCAAAAAGTATTTTTACATTTCTAATATTGTGGACCTGCAGTCAAGAGACACAAAAATCATCCCAAAGTCCACAAACGGCCCCCTGACCACACTTTGGACACCCTGACCTAACATGTAGCCTGTTGCTTATTGCAATGCACAAACAAACATGAACATCTTGTACATTTTTTTCAAATTATCCGACTCAATTGCACTTTAAAAAAAAAAAAAATAATAATAATAATAATAATATCTGCACTGTATTATTTTTTTTTACAGTAAGTTTGCTTTGAATGTACAGTCTCAGTTCTATTTATGTTTTTATATATGACCTCAGTTTGAATATGCATGCTGCCATTTACACATACATTTCCCCAATAAAAGTAAAACTATTATTGCTTTACTTAACCATTTTGTAATTCCAGATCACACACTGTATTCCAGAAGAAACGGATAAGACCTGCATTTTCTCATTTACATATTTTGATAGTAGTAAACATTAAGATAAACCCCAAACTCGCCTTTTAATGATAAATGTCAGGCAGTCAACGTTAGCAAGCTAACCGCTACGTAAAGCTCAACGTTAATCGCTACGTCACGCAGTTAGCTTCTCTTGAAGCCTGTTATTGCTAACCATTAGACTTACTGCGCAAAAAAACTGCCATAAGAAACAGCTAACGTTCAAAGTAAGAGCTTGGAAATGTTGTCTCTTCTCCAGTGTTGGAACTGACAAACACCTAATGACGGTAATATCGTTGATTTACCTTCTATTTTGCGTGCTTTCATCAACATCTTTCCCTGCAGCCATGTTCAGTTTGAATCCTGCGCTGTTGTCCCTAAAGCTCCGCCCACCTCAACAGCCATTGGTCAGTTCGTCAACATAGGCGGCACGTGGCGACTCTGATTTGCATGTACCTTCCTGTGATTGGTCTGTTTGAATTTACTGTTTGTCAGTACAACAGCATGAAGCTGGTTAATATACACAGTTTCGGGCATTATTATTATTAATGCTCCTTATTTTCAAACATCGTAAAAGTAAACTATACAAATCACATTTTGTCATTGACTCCCTTTATTTCGCAGGATATGCTTTCAATACTGTCAAAATGTGAAATGTTTTCGGTTCAGATAACATTTTACAAATGCAAATCAATACTTTGCCAAATAAGTATGACGACTTGAGTGGAGTTTTAAAAGAATTTGGTGCACAAATTTTAATTTATTGAGGGTTATTTTACACAGTTCACACAGGTTCTAAATTTTATACACCGAATCAAACTGTGTATAAAACTTACAATTTAAGTAAGAACTGTGTTTTTATTTGGGAGTCTTGGGAGTTTGCAAACTCACATGACTGTAAGGATAGTTGTAATATTTCCTTTTAACACTGAACTTTTTTTTTTTTAAACAGCATAATCAGTATTATTTTACTGAATAAAATTCAGTAAGATAAAATTTACTGAATTTTATTTTTCAGTAAATTGGAAAATAAAATTGGATCCAATTACTATGTACTGTTTAGTGGCATTCGTTCTACTAAAAAACAGTGATGAATTTTTGACGCTCATAATTTTATTGTTATCACAACAAATAATATTTTGATGCCTACATACACCCCCACTAATATTCAATTAAATCACACACTGGAGAGAAACCTCACAACCAGTACATTTATGAATTGGAAACAAAGCTCCTTTGAACCTATGGTTACTATCCACCTTTGCTTATTTTTTGGGGGGAAAAAAAAACTCAGTCCATTTCTGCTAAATGTATTTTGGTTTATAATATTTTAGCCAGTATGAAAATTAGAAAAACTTCACTTTTAAAATTAATTAAAATTCACCTCTGAATGTCATCTCTAAAAGTAGAGTTAACAGCTTGTCTTTCTCCTGGAGGCGTGATGTCTCTGTGGTGAGGAAATTGGGCTCCATATGCTGGTCTAATCTGGCCCAGGTGGTCCTGTCCGCTTCTATTAGTGGAGGTTCTTGCAGGCCAAATCTGAATCAGAGAGCAAAGCTGAGCCACGGTGTAATCTTAAGCTTTCCTCCAGATCACAGCAGAACCACGCAGGGAAAACTCTGGCTCTCGTTCTGAGACCTGTACCCTGAGTTAGAGACACTTTTTGTTGTTTTAATAAATGTGTGTGGAGAGAATAATAGCAGAAATTGACATCTATAAAACCTTTTGTTTGTCAAATGAAAAATAAAGTGCAGAAGTCACAACAGAAATGCAATGAATGAACCAGTAGCAGAATTAAATGCAGAATTTTCCTTTATTGTTTCAAAGTTCTTAAAGTGAAAAATAAATCATATTTTGAACAGAGTGAATCAACTTTTAAGAATTCGGAGAAATGACACAGTCAATGCTGGCAATATAAAAATAAATAATATCCAATAAATAAACGAATAAATATTGTAAATATTTTATTTTTAAGGTTCAAGTCTAACTTTTCTGCAGACTAAAATTCATACAAATGTAAAAACATACAAATTATGAATTATATTTTTCTATAGTGGATGGATGGTATATGAGAGTGCACTGTAAAAACACAATTTTACTAAGTATTTTTGGTCTAGGTTCTCGTGCAAATATATGACTACACTTGGGGGGAAAAAAGACAAAACTAACTTACAAGTAACTTTTCAGCAGATTATTTCACTTTCAACTAGTACTTTTTCATCAATATTAAATAATTATTGTTTAAAAGGCACATTGTGCCATCTTATAGCACAATCAAGTACCTATGTTAACATTTCAAAATGACTTGAAATAAATTTTTACTTCGTAATTTAACACCTTGAAATTGGGTCTCTGTCTCTTTGAAACCTCCTTCAGGAAGTCATCACAACATAGCTCCTCTACCTTTAGCAACATTTTCACCAGCGTTTTCACTCAGACGTAGCTCCTATAATGAGCTCAGCAGATGAGCAGGTCCACCACGTGTTTGCTAATTGCTGCTGGCTAGTCTGAAGGAGCTGAGTGGGGAAGTCACTCAGCTTGGAGATTCCAAGCTGATGTAATATTATGACATGATGTAACACTAAAAAATTTTGATTTTAGATAATGCTGCCCCTTTAAGGAATTACTGACTTAAAACAAGCTCATAGAAGAAGTTACTCGTAAGTTGGTTTTGAATTATTTCAAGTGCACTGAGATATTTGCAATAAAAACTAGATTTAAAAACATACTTTTTAAGATTTGTGTTTAGTGAGATGCCTTCACTGCCCTGCTGGCTAAATTAAAAGCCAACAACTGCAGCTCCTTATTTTAATTCACAGCTCCCCTCTCCGATCAGACAGTTGAGTTTCTTCCACCACGCCTCCGACAGGCTCTTAATCTTATCGGGGGTTTTCTTCCTCAGAGTCATCCTCTGCTGCTGGACCACATTACTGTCTATCTGCTGGAAGCTAGCGAGGATAGCGCCATCAAATGTGTCCTTCAGGTTCTTCTGGGTCAGCGCTGAGCATTCTGTGAAGCCCACCGCCCCGAGCTCCAGCGCCAGCCTGCGGCCTTCCTCTGTGCTCACCGGCCGCTGCTGGTTCTGCGCCAGGTGGATCAGAACTTGCACGTCTTCTCTCAGGTCCAGCTGGGTGCCGACCAGAACCAGGGGAACGCCGGGGCAGAGCTGCTGGATCTCAGGGGCCCATTTGTTGGTGAGGTTTCGGAAGGAGCAGGGGCGCACCACGCTGTAGCAGAGGAGGAAGACGTCGGCGTTTCTGTAGCAGAGCGGCCGGAGGGACTCCAACTCATCCTGCAGGGAGAAACAACAAAGGAGACCGACATCAAACTTTTACTAAAGACGTCTTTAAAAAAGCTGTAATTCCCCTAGAAAACCTTAGATCTGTGTTTAAGGAATATCCACAGCTGAAGATTTAGAGCCTCTAAGCAAGTTGATTTATTGACTTATAGGAGCCATTTATCGTTTCCTGTGTTTATCGCCACCAGGGGGCGTATTTCATTTTGAGTTCTGAGTGTCTGAAGGGGGGTGGGGTTATCTAAGGTCAACCATGATCCTGTTCAGGTGTTGTTAATGGGACGAGGCAACAGCTTTCTACTGTGCTTGGTTTGGATTGATGTCGAATTTATGTGGCTCTAAATGGAAATAGCAAGACAATGGACACTGTTCTGATAATAAATGACTTTATTACAAGTCAAACTAAAGATCGGCATTATGAATCTTAATTGAGCGCACGCAAAACCAACTGGAACAGCAACCAATAGCCTAAAATATAGGATTTTAGCGGCTACAGACTAGAACCACTTTAATTATTTAAAAAATGCATATTTTTATCAATGCACAAGATTTACTGAAACTGAGTCAAACCAAAGCGAGTTTTCATTTGGACCTGTTGGTCTAAAACAAAGATTTTCTCTATTGTCACATGTGGTGTAATCTATATAATCTGTAATTGTTGGCAGTATAAAACAAATGTAGTACATTATAACCATTTATTAACCTAAACATATAGAAAATATTCCATGTTAGAGGTTTTTCAGCAGAAATTGGGTGTTCAGTCATTTAATAAACACCAGTTACACAGCTTAGAAATTCAAACAGTGACTTATATTTGAAGTGCTTGCACATTGTGTCAAATTACAACCACACATTTCAGTACATGCAGCATGTCAAACCGACACACAATAATAATGCGAAGTAAACTGGATTGGTTTGTTTTACATATAAAACTCTAACACCCCAAAATAAAATCTAATGCAGTCAATTAAATTCCGAAGTCCCTTTAATTTTTCTTATTTAGCAATTCAGCAATTATTACTAAATCAGGTGAAGTTATGAATACCTCAGTGTTTCAAAATAAATATTATTTACCCATTTTTAACTTTTGCCACATTTTGTCATGTTCCAACTAAAAACGTCAACGTTTTTGAGTGGATTATTATCTAACATAATGTAATAATGTAATTTTATGGGATATAAACATATATATCAATATAAAGTGTGCCATGCATGTTTGTTTTAATGCCTTTAGTCTTATAGTAAAGAAAAGAAAACCTGCAAGAAGATGAAAAAGATTTGAAATTGTGAGTTTCACCTTCCTGCTGGAAGTCATTAAAAGTACAGCAAGAGCTAAACTGGCATTTCAAAGGCAGTTCAGATGTTTGAATGGCCTAGTCAAAGTAGAAACCTTAATCAAATGTAGGGTAAACTTGAAAATTAATATTCTCAGTAAGAAAAACAATACATAAATCCTTTCTCTGCTGATAGGCGACTAGAGTTAAAATAAAACAACTTGTTTTATCAGCGTTTTCATGCAAAAATTCAAAACATGATCAACCTTAAAAAATATAAAATGAATTTAATATTTAGTTGTGCTCAGAGATAAGACCTGTAATAAAATGACAGTAGGGATGGTGCATTATTCAATAAATCATCTAATTACTGTTTGATCAAAATGGCAAATATTCAATTAATTGCATGACATATTAAAATGAGTGCGATAATTTATATTCTGATTAAATAATTTTTGAAGGGGAATTTAAAAAACAACTTCATAATCAGTTTTTTTTAATGGTTTTGGTTGTGTGGTTTTTATTCCTTTATATTTGTTAGTTTTGTTTGTTGTGTTTTATTTAGTAAATTTAACATATCTTCCAGTTCCAGTGTGAGGTGTTCTTGCATTATCATTATATTAGTTGAAAATGGCCTCAGAACAACAATATTACCATTTATCGAAATAATATCTGGGACAATTTATCGTCCAGTAAAGCTTGTAATTGAGACAATTTTTCATTATTGTGAAAATAAGGGATTAAAATGTAAAACAAAACAATATGTGTATAGTTTTTGGATATACTGGCACCACCATGTTACGTCAAGAGGATTTTCTGAATCCTGTCAATGTCTGTTTGAGGTTGTATTGTAAAGTCTTCATGTTTCTCCTCAAATCTCTTTTTATATAGAAAAAGAATTAAATAAATGGCACAATTAACATTATCATAACAGGAAAAGTTATTACCTTTCTAAATAAAAACACCGTAGCAGGTTTTTATATTACTGTAACTGTGGGATGTTTTACAGGGAAATAAGCAAGGTAAAACTGAACGACTGGAGTTTTCTTTTAATCCTGTAGGGGGCGATGCGGAGCTACGTACAGGTTCAACAACACGGAGAGAAAATGATCTTGCAACAGAGGAGCCAAACACAGAGATCAGGAACGACTTACATGAACTGATCCATCAACTGGGCCCCATTTCTATCATGGCGACGCAGGGAAGAAATGATCAGAGTTTAAACTTACAGCTGCCAAACACTGGAGAGAGAAATCATCCATGTCCTGTATTCACTTAAACAAGCAAAAACAAACCCACCTGTCCAGCGGTGTCACACAGCTGCAGTCTGACTGGTTTCCCATCAACCACAACCATCACTGCAACAGAAATCCAAAAACACCAAACAGTGTTTTCCAGTTTCACACTTTAACATTTAAATTGATTCTTTGCCAGAAAATATTGTGGGTTGTCCGCAGGTCAGACAACCCACTGTGCGTAATTCCCATCCCGCGCCACGCAGACAGTGGAGCTCACCGGTGAAGTTGTCAAACGCCGTGGGAACATACTCCGTGGGATACCCGTTGGTGGTGTAGCTCACGATGAGGCTGGTCTTGCCCACGGCCCCGTCTCCGACCAGGACGCAGTTCACTTTGCGCTCCGGAGCGGAACCGGACCAGCGGCGCTTTGCGCTTTGAGGGAAGTCCCGGTTCTTGAAGCGCCGCGGCGGGACCGTGGGTCGGTCTCCACCGTCAAACGGCTCTGAGACGCGGCAGGGCTTCTGGTTCCCCACGTCGCGGGGTAACATCCCTCTCTCTCGATTTGGTCCTAAATACTACTCGGGTTAGACGCGCCGCTCCATCTCTGTTGACGCTCCAGTTGGCAGCAGCAGCAGGTCGGTAAGCGGGTTTACTGTGAAGTGTGTCAGTGGTGTAAAGCGGACTGAAGTTTCTCTGCGCAGCGGGAGCAGCTGATTGGCATTCTCTACATCTGTCATGGTCGTGCGTCTTAAGAGGCTTACTGAGCACAACACCATCTGAAACTCCAGGGCTTCCCAGTGAAACCTGGAATCCTTTGATCCAAACACACTGCCTACATCTTTAAAAATATATATTATTTAAACATTCAAACTCACTTTGCTCACATTTATGTATTATTTTATTACATGTTACATTAATATAAAAGTTTGTAAACGTAGAAAAAAAATGTTCCCTAGATTATGAGTTATAAAAAATAATATAAAAACAGAAACATTTCACAGCTTTGAAAACATTTATTTTCGATCTGCCTTTTGAAACTTTACAGCTAAAGTGCTTTGTCGCCCTCTAATGGTCAACACGCTAACTGCAACAACAAACGTAAACGGTAATGGACCGTTCCAAAGTTTATTTATGAACAACCTTCACTTTACAACATCATAGACAGATAAATTATCTGTCTATGATCATTAAATTAAGTTAAGTTTCACTAATAAAAATATGACATTAAAGTTGGCAGTAAAATACCAAAATAATTTTCATTTTATCAGATTTCCTGAGATGAGCAGTGGGTCATATGCAGCTCCTAATATGTGAGTAAATTGTGCATTATTGTGAAGTGAGAATAACATTATACTTTCTCAGGGGTTTTTTTGTGGGTTTTTTTTTTACAATTTTTTTTTAGATTATCTAAAAAATATGGCACAGATTTGCCTTTTGGACAGTGTAATATGACTGCAGTCTCATGTCTTTAGCAGTCTTTAACAGCATTAGCATGTTGTAGAGTTTATAACATAAGATCCCAACAATTAAGGCTGAAACGACTAATCAGATTAATCATTATGAATTGATTAATCAAATAGTCATCAACTAGTTTAGTAATCGATTAATCAATAACTGCAGTAAACAGTTAAAAAAGCAATTTTCTGAAAAAACAAGACAAAAAATGTACAAAAAATACTCATTTAGCATTTTGAGAGTATAAAACACTTATTTTTGTGTAAATACTTTCTACCCAGAGCTTCCCATGTGGCAAAGATATGGGTTCACCTGGATCACATTTTGTAAAAATCTCCTATTAATCACCTTTTACTAGCCAGTTACTGATTTAAAATATCAACAAATCAGCCCTAAGCTGCATTGAAAAGGCTGAGCTTTACATGGTGCTGTTAGAAGAATATTTGCATTTTAGCAGCAGATGCATCCTTTTCTACAAGTGATCAGGCATGCACTAAAGAAAAGCTGTTGCTGCATTTTGGGTTATAAATTTATTACTTTTTAAAAAAAAAAAAGGAATGTACTTATTTGTTTGTTTGTATATTTTTAACGTGCTTATACTATTATATATAAAAGGAAAAATATCTGCATAATTTGACAAATGTGACACATGGTGTAAATGACAAATCAGAAATAAAAGATAAAAGAAAATACGTGAATAAGTGCGAGTTAAGAAGTTAAATTGTACACCTTATCTTTGATTTTTATAGTCATTTTGTTGTTTGGGTCCGAGATTGAAACAAGATGCATTACAAAGAGGTCAAAATTGGTTCCCTATGTATTTGTTACTTTTGTGAATGTGGAGCAAATAATAATAATAAAAAAGTCCAGGTTGATAATAAATGTGGCAGAGGAGCTTATATCTTGAAATCTGTGATACACAACAGAACAAAAAGAGGAAGAAATCTGGTCTGACGTTACTGGAGATCAGAGTAGCACTTCAAAAAATAAAAAATATAAATGAACAGAAGACTCTGGATAAAGTTGGAAATATCATGTTCAATGCAGAGGTGGGTAAAGTACCAAAAATTATATACAAGTAAAACTAGTGATACTTCAACATATTTTTACTTAAGCAAAAGAAAAAGTAACCATCCAAGAAATTACAAAGTAAAACTAAAAAAGTGTTTGGTAAAAAGTCTACTAAAGTACTGAGTAACTGATTAAAATATAAAATTATGCAGAAATTAAGAAAGAAAATAACAATAATTTCTATAAGTTTATTTCAATAGAAAACTAACAAAAACTGAATTTTTGATTAAAACATGTTTTTTTTATTTTTGCTCAAGAGTAACGACACTTTATAATACAATTATTAAAGTAAAAGTAAAAAGTACAGCGCAGTAAAAATACAGCTGAAAGTAAATTTTTTCCAAAAAGTTATTCAAGTAAATGTAATTGAGTAAATGTAACTAGTTACTACCCAACTCATGTTTGATGGGTGTGAATACTTTTGCGTGCCACAAGCTCCCTTTCAGCATAATGCCCAACAACACAGAGGAACAAATTGTGTGAAGCACAAAATAATCTTTAACCAGCCGCTGACATCTCTGCTTAACAGGATTAAGAAGAAGTCAGTGGAAAACAGCACATTTCTGCCAGACCTGTGAAAGGATTGAGACATTGTTTGGCTCCAGAAGCTGGCACAGAAATAAACCCATACATTGGTTTATACAAAGCTGCTACTGTTGGCCTCCACCTGCCCCCAGCGTCTGATAAACTAGACACCTAATCAGGACCTTTAGGGAGTCTGGGAGTGAGCAAATACATTAACTCAATTTAGAGTTTGGGATTAAATACACACAACGGCATCCCTCTGCTTTTCCTCTCTGTTTCTGCAGGGATCAGCTTCATTCCCCTTCACCCTCTCTTTATCTCCGTCTTTTCGCTCTCCCACTCTTTCTGACACTCCCCCCATCCTCCACCCTCTCGGGAGGGGCTCTCAGACTCTATAGTTATGGGCCGGGGCCATCTGTCACCGTGCACATTCATACAACCACCAGAAGGCCACAACATGTGCCGGTTTAAATGGAGAACCCAACTTTCCCAGGACACACAGGCCTGACCCCAGCAGCCCTTCCTCCTCCTCCATCCTGCAACCATCAACACCATCCAGCATCCCTAAAAAACCCCACCCAGCTGCCACACCCTCCTCCACCAGCACCTCCAAGAAATACTGTCTGCATGTGAATCGGTGAATTAGAGCCCCAACCCCCCAAATCTGCACCCAAATACGTGTGTGTACGACAGGCTGGGTTTGAGGAGAATCAGCTGATTGGTGAAACCGATGGAGGATGGATGGAGAAGGAGCGTGAGTTTTTGTCGCTGGGAGGACAATAGGGATCGCCGGGAGGGGGAGTATCACACGCTTTTGCTTTGTGGCTCGGTCAACAGGCGTGTGCCACGGGTGTCGTCTCGCCTCCCCTCGCCTGCTGTCCAACTCCTGGAATGGACCAGAAGCCATGAGAACCGGTGCCCCGGGCCCTTTAATGAGGGGCGTGCTGTTTCTTATCAAAGATGGACAAGCTATCATTACAATCATCATTAGAAGCTGCACAATGGAGAACGCCTTCCTCGGCTATGGATGGGAAAATCCTCCTACGGAGCCGGGACGCCGGGCCCCGGAGTGTTGGGGGGGGTTAAAGCCTGGAGCTGCGTCAGTTTATTAAACGCTTGTTCAGCACAAATAAACCCAGAAATAATTTGTACTAAACTCTGTAAGCACACTAAGAGACCTTTTCCCCCTGTGATGGCGTTCCATCTAGGCCTGTCGCCATAAGACATTAATCAATTAATTTCTCAATAATTTCCATTTGCACGACTCATCGTTTGTCTCTCTCTTTCAAAAACTGGACGATATACGTTTTCAAAATGGTGTATTGGTCTCAACTAGCCTAAATTCTCTTTACAGAGACTTTTTAGTTCACTTTATTTGTTGTTTCTGTTGTTTTCTTCTTCTGTTTTGGTTGTTTAAAATGTTTTCCAGAGCTTTCTCAGACACCATAAGCGCTCTCAGTTGAGCGTTTCCCTTTTAAACATCGGCTACAAAGTGAAAAGTACAGTTGAAAAGTACAAAATTAAAAGTACTTTGTAACTGTACTTAAGTTGATTTTTTAACATATCTGTACTCTACTTGAGTATTTATCTTGTACTTCCTACATTTTAAGAGCAATACCTTTACTTCCTACTGCTTATATTTTAACCTGAGTAACAGCGCAAACAACAGAAAAATGCATTCAGAGATGCAGACATTCCCCATCTCCAGCCTTATTTTTTAAAATCTTGCATATTGTTTCTCAAAGTACAGTTAGTGACGAATGTGTTTTATCCAACATAATCCTGACTGAGATTCGGTTTGAAGAAAAACTAGAAGGTATTGTTATATCTGAACCAACACAGAGCATGTTGTGAACAAAAATTTTGAAAAAATAATGTGATTAGAACTTTTGAAGTATTTTTAAATTATCTAAAGTGATTTTATGTTCTTGAAAATTAAAATTACTTTTTACGCTTTTGTGCTTCAGTACATTTCAAAACTTGTATTTCTTTACTTTTACTTGAGTAAAACAGTCCAACTTGTACGAAATACCATTAGAACTACTGACAAAAATAGTAATTCAGACTGTAATCTGAGAGTTCTGAGATTAAAGTCTGAAGTATTTTTTTCCAGTGGTACTGATCTTCTGTAAACCTGTACTTGTGCTTTTACTGGAGTACTTTTTATAAGTATCTGTACTTTCAAGTAGAGAATGTGAGACGTTTTGACGCATCTGAGTGAAATGAGGCTCTGATGAGGATCGTGATTCGGTCTCTGGGTTAAAATGTCATGCACTGTAACTCTGCCTTCAGTTTGTCATCATTATTGTGGGCTCAGAAAACATGTTGCCGCGCTGTGGCCTTTCTCGAGAGCCTCCTCCAAATTCTTTTTAATTCTGTCCGCCGACCTGCGGCCAAGGCCACAAAAAGCATTAGCATGCCGCTGAAGATGGGGAGGATGTAAGGGTGAAGTGTGCGTGTGTTTACGGGAGGATGGGGTGGGGCATGACACTGCAGCAGCGGCAGCTGGCAGCCCAGCTTGCAGGGGCCATCTCATCACAATGGACAGCCTTCCCCCTGGGGCCAGTGATTTAGGACAGGCCTCTCCGGACAAGAGAGGGACACTGGCTTTGCAGCCTCTCTCCCCTCCTTCTCCACTGGTTCCCGTGCTCCCGCCTCAGCGCCTCCACTTACACTCTCCTCATCCAACTGTGACAAAGCTCTCTCCTGGGATGGGGAGGCGGGCCTGTAGATGGGAGCATTCCTAAGGTGTAGCAGGCTAACTCATGCCAGACACAGGAGGGGGAACACAACAGGTGCATGCGGATCCGCTGTCGTCCAGCAGCAGCTGAGAGATAGGGACACGGGGGTATTATAGCACCATTATGCGCCGCTGCTGCACCGGTGGGCTGCTGGACCTGCTTTTTTTTTTTTTTTAAACCAAACAAGGCTTTTTATGTGTAACCTAGACTTGCTCCAACAAGCCTGTTTTTCGTCCTGCTACCTCGGCCAACACCTGCCGCCGCAGAAACATCCAAAACAAGAACTAGAGATGCCAATTACTGACTAATGAGTTAAGCTAAAGTCAGTCGGGTAGTAACTACTCACATTTGCTCAATAGCAATAACTTTTTTGACAAAGATCTACTTTTAGGAGTATTTTTACAGCTGTACTTTTTACTTTTACTTTATTGTGAAGTATTTCTACTCTTGAGTAAAATTTCTGGATTTTCTACCCACTGAATGAAAAACAAACATGTTTGAACCAAAAATTCACCAGTCACAGACACACCTGCAGTTTTTGTTAAAGTTTCATACGTTTTATTTAGAAAGAAACTGAGTTTGTTATTTTTTGTTACTTATATCAATTATTGTCATTTTAGTCCTTAAAATACCAACATTTCCCCTTAGCTTCATATTTTGGTCTGTCTGATTATGTGATTTTTTAAATATTATGACATACTTGAGTAGATTTTCTACCAAATATTACTTGAATAATTTGGACAGCTACTTTTACTTTTATTTGAGTAAAAATATTGTGCTCAAGTAGTCTTACTCTTACTTGAGCACAATATTTGTGTACTCTACCCACCTCTGACTAAAGTTTTTATCATTTCGATCAACTAACAATTATTTTTCTTAAAAACCTGAGTTTACTCTACGTATCAAGAGGGTCTTTTCATTAGTACATTTACATGTTAGCATTATTTTGTGTTAATACTGACCATGTAAACAGAAAATTGCGTTTTGTTTTACAAACTTAGGAACCTGTGAATTCCTGAGACACAAGGAATGTCTTAAAATTTCCCTAAGATGCACTTTTAGCTTACGATCGATATCAGAATCAACCGTGCTTATTGGCGCCATATTGTTTCCACCCACATCCTGTTAAAATCTTTCTTCGTCTTCGTGGCGTGGAGAAGGACCTGATACTTGACTTAAATCAACTCCGTCATACAACACGGCTGAATGAGCGCGACGGCGAAACGTTAAGAAGCTTGTCGAGTGTTCATATTTCAACCCAGAACCGGATAGTGCATCTTGCAACTGTTAGGACTCTGCCGCCATGTTTGTTTCTGACTCCGCTTCACTTCAGGGTGAACAGCAGCGCCCTCTGCTGGATGGCGGCTAAACTACAACATCGAAAGAAGGTCTAAGCCAGAGGTGTGGAACTAATTTTCTTCTTCTTGATATTTATTGGCGGTTGGCAAGAAACGTTACGTGAGCATTACTGCCATCAACTGGTAAGGAGTGTGGACCACATGACAAAACAAAACAAAAAACAAAACAAAACAAAACAAAAAAACTATATCCTATTATACAACTTACTCTGTTTCAAAAAATCAAATATAGCCTGATATCCTATGCATCCTGAGTCTTTTTGCAGTAAATCAACAATATCAAATTTCATTTTCATATTACTAAGGTTCGCAATTAACTTGTTTCTCTGAATCAGATAATTTCTACAACTCAAAATAACTTGTTCCACTGTCTCATCTTCCCCACAGTCACATTTCCCTGTCTGATGTTTCCCTATCAAAATTGGTGATCTATTCAATTCAGTGTGTCCGATTCTAAGTCATCAAATAATTATCTCTTCTTTCAGTTCTTCTCATTTGTCCAATTCGCTTTTGTATTTTATAAAACCATCTTTCTTTCTTTTCTTCTACCCATAACTTTTGCCACCTCTCTTTTGTGAAGTCTTTTTCATTTTGGGCCGTATCTTAAATCCTAATGTTCTTAAAGGGCTGGTTGTTCCAGAATATATTGATACAATTAAATTGTTAAAATATTTATAAATAGCTGTTTCAGCATTCAATAAGTGTTTCTTAAGGTGAAATTATATTGAACATCTTTTCACACTGATCAGTCCAACCAGGACTTTGATTGTGTTTGTGTTTTTATCAATATAGAAGTAAAAAAAAAATCTCAATCTAGAAACATTTCTCAGGAATTTTTACGATATTTGCGCTAATATGTGATGTTAAATCTGACTTTTTATTAATTGCTGTATCAGTCACAGCTATAACTTGACATCAAGTAAGATTAAACTAAATGTTTTTGGCCAATTTTGAGAAGAAATGTCAGTAAAACCAGAAAAAATGTGGGGATCTGTTGATTTTGTGTGAATTTTGCGTGTTTGTGAAAAACTTGAGGGACTTATTGATATAATTTGGTGTCTGGAGGGCCACATAAAAATCTACGGCAGGCCAGATTTGGCCCCTGAACCTTGAGTTTGACGCATCTATTCTGAGCAGTACTTAATAGGTATTCGATTTGAAAAACGTATTTTAATAATAAACCATTAATCGACAATTAATAGTAAGTTGATCAATTGCTTGTATAATCTGGACCTGTGGTCTGACTCACTCCAAATCCAGCCAATGGAAAGAAAACTTGAGCTCACTGGTCTGGAGAAATCCCACCACTTCAAACTGGAGTCCTGAAGTGCCCTTTTTGCACCTCGGCCCCCTGCCTCCTCCTCCTCTGTCCCTCTGAATTATGTTATATCTCAAATGAGCAGTCATACAGCAGATTGTTTGGTGTGGCCGCATTGACATAACTGGTGACAAAGCCTCTAACAGAGCGAGTGTCCTGAGGGGATAGGCAGTATTTGGTTACTGGATCGTTGATCGCTCCCCATTGTGATCCACTCTGGGTCCCATAGAAGGTTGAAAGGAGGTTTGGGGAGGGGGTGATGTGTGTGCATATGTGGGCCCACAACGCAGGTGTCTGCATCTGTTCATTTCTGGGCAGATGCTCAAGGCTGGAGAGATACAGAGGGAGAGTTAGGGACAGGGGAGGGGAGAAGAAGAGGGACTTCTTCCATTTACTGTTGTCTTTTAATGATTAATGATTAAAAATAAAGTGTTTAAAATACATAGGGATCTAAATAAATAAATAGCTTCAATATGCAAGTGAAGCTAATCAAAGAGCTTATTGCTCTCAGTATATAATTTTAAAAAAGTCAGAGGGTGAAGTTTTTTACATGTTGATTTCTGTTCATTCAATGAAATAAGATATTTTTCTGTTATCCTTTATTTAATTATTTATTCTTTGTTCTGGCATATACTTTTATTTATTTATTTATCTATCTATCTATTTACTGTCTTTCTCTCCCTCTCCTGTCCACCTCTACATAATATCTGTGAGTCTAGGTTAATCAAGCAATATTAGAGAATAGGAACATAATCATTCAATTTAGAAAATAACCGCCAAGTTTAAAAGAAAAAAGTATATTTTGTTGGTTTTTGTTGTGACACCTATTAATTATGTTCTGTGTTTTGTCTTTGCTTTAAATGTATCCATTTTAATGTATACCTACTTGTTTGTTTATTGGTTGGTTATTGCATTTATTCATTCTGTTATCCATTCGGTTATTTATTTTGTAGATCAACTCCCCTTTTTAATTTTTGTTAGTGTGTAGTGTTTGTTGTGTGTACTAATTAGTGAATAAATGAATAAAAATAAATGTAAATAAAACATTTTATTTACAAATAATTTTTAAAAATGTATTATTTTAGTAATTGATTATTCTAACAATTATTCTTACAATTAATTTGGCACTTTCTACAGATTTTTCATTTAACCACTTAAGCCTTTTTATGCTGTAATAGAAACACATTAAGATATGCAAGTAAACAAATAATTTAGTTCCTTCTGTGAATGAAAAAATAAACATTTTATTGACTGAAATGCAATAACATAACATTCCTGTAGTGAATATTTAGCAGGTGAAGCTAAATCTATGCCACTTGAGCATAGATTTATATGCTAATATGTTTTGGGTAAAACATATTTTCAGACAAATGTTTCTATATTTTGTACAGTTTTGGCTAATTGTTGCTCTGACTGTGTTGTTCTTTCTGCAGCTGGTCGTTTTTGAGCCTGTACAAAGTTAACAATTAATCAATTACAAAATAAGTTAACAATTAATCAATTACTTCATCAGTTAAAGGTTTTTCTATAATCAATTAATCAGGAATAATTGTTTCAGCCATCATTTTATTGATCTTTTCTTATAGAAAATGAAACCCAAACAAAGATTTATCTGTCAATGAAATGCCATCTTGAGCAACTAAAATGCTGTTTTATTACGGACTATATATTTTTTAGGTTATGGCCAGAGCTTTTACACATGTTAACTCATTCTTGAAGCAGAACCAACATTAGAAGTGAAAAACTGGCTCAGTGGTCCAAAATGCAAGCTGAAAGCACATTTTGCATTTTATTTGGAAACAATGTCTCAGAGTCCAGAGGACGAGTTGAGAAGCTCAGGATTTAGTCACTAATGATTTGGTGAGTCATAGCATCTTCAAAAAACTGAAAAACACAGAATCCACAGGAATAAACTCTTGAAATAAATCACATGTGTTAAATGAATCTATACACAAGTTTCATATGAGCCAACCGTAAGATGCACCAGGGATAAGAAGTCATCAACAAGCAAAGTCCTTTAATGGTGTGACATTGTGTCATTTGGACCTTAATGATGCCAGCATTAACACAGAAAACTCAGCTGAGATTTCTAAGCTGAATGTAAGATACTTAGTGTAAAAAAGAAAAAAAACAGAAAGCCTAATGTGACACAATGCAAAAAAAAAAAAAGAAAAGAAAAATCCTAAGAATTGCCTAATTAAGTTGGATTTCTGGCAAGTCAAAAATAATATTATAATTTAGAAATATAATAATATAGAAATATAAATGCCCATTACTGTTTCAAGAGGGGACATGCAGCTGTGAAAGATTCAGTGGGAGCATGAATGCATATTTATACAAATGTAAACAAAAATAAAACACAAGACTGCACAGAAAAAATAGTTCTGTGCTTGCATTAAAAATAGAATACTTAGAAATATGCAGCTGAGTGAGGTAATTAGAGAAAGAAAAATGTACATGTATAAATATATACATAAAAAAAAAACACCAACAGACTATTTGCAAGAAGGGAAAACTGTGCAAACAACTCAGATGTGCAAATAACAGTGGATGTTATCTGAAATGAGAAAAACTGCAAATAACAGCAGGAATGTAAACATTTATTGACTCATTTGGGAGCACTGATGGTTATAAAGTCCTTTGTGCACCAAGGAGGAAGCAGTCTGTCACTGCTGGAGCTCTTTAGTTTGTAACAGTTTCATGCATGAGGGGACAAAACTGACCAACAGTGGTTACCCAAAGTCCTTATGTCTTCCACTAGGACTAGCTAAAATAAGCTTTCTGTAAAAAATAAAAAGCTTATACTGGGACCAGAGAAACTAATTTTGCTCCACATCATGTTTTTAGCATGAACTGAAATGACAAATAACTCCTTGAACCATAAAAATATTTTCTATCAATGAGGGTAGAAAATTTATCACTATGCTAATAATTAAATTAATAATGTTAATTAATTGATAATGTGAGTAGTATTAATGCGTGTGTGATATGGATGTAATGGTGTTTCTTATAGCTTCTGATGTTGGTGTTTGACTGCCATTTTATGCCTGTAGCCTTTAAAATGTCAGTTTTTGCTGCTAGCATGATGGTCGTGATTTAGCGTTAAAGCTAACTTCGTCGTTAGCCTTAAACCGTTAGCCAGATTACATTCCAGATAATACATCGTTCAGGTTTAAACATCATTTATGACCAAAGGGATTAATACTTAAGAAATGGAAACTATTATATGTTTAGCGTTGTTATTTTAATCAGACTGAGTTGTGTTTATTAGCCGTTAGCCTTGAACCGTTAGCATCGAGCCGTTAGCCAGATTACCGGTACTTCCTATTAGGTTAAAACAGTATTTATGACAAAGGTAATACCCAAGTATAGTTTTCTTTCACTTGTGTTTATTCACTTATTTATTTGCCTAATTAACCGCTACAATCAGAAAGCACACTGCTTTACTGGTTCCTTCTAATAAAAGCATGAATGTGAAAACATAACTGCTTGAATAATTATGGTAGCCTATTTCATACATAAACTCCTGCATAGAAGGAAACATTTTTCATGCATCTTTGTTCTCTGTGTTGTCAGTTTTCTTTGAAACTCGTGTTGTTCTAGTTCACTATATTAGCATTGTTATTTTAATCAGACTATATGAGTTGTGTTTATTTTACCCTCTGTCTATTTACCATAACAGTTGGCAAATCGTTGCGCTAACAGGAATATTTGCTGTGGGTAAACTTGTTGCGCACATTATCAGTTGTTGAATTATCGATTTTTCTTCCTGGGGACCCACGCGCTCATCCCCTCGCGCGGCAGATGTGTTTTCATAAACACTGGCACGCGACTCACAGCCCACTGTTTGCCGCTCCCTGCGGACCCCAGTGTGCCTCTGCGCACGCGTGTGCGTGTACACACCACCCGCCCCCATCCACACACATCCCTGCAAAGGGCGTCTCTGGTCCACCAACGTAATTACAGGGGCACTCTTTACAGAACTTTAATGCACGTCATGTCTCCAGTAGCAGCTACGTATGCAAATGAGGCTGTGAGGAGTCGTGGGAAGGCGCGTGGAGCCCCAGCGGAACCCCGAGGAGCCCAGGGGGAAACGCGGGTCTGGCCCGTGGCCCCTGCTCCCGCAGCAGCTGGCCGCAGTAATCTGATCTGGACACAAAAGAAGCAGTTGATTTTGTTTTCAGCTGATAAAACACGCCAAGCAACACGCGGTTCTGTTCTGGTCCTTTGGAACAGTTCTGCTGTGCAAGTTATGAGTTTCACATTTTGTTTTTACGGACGCAAAGTGGCGCATCTACATCTCACTTCTCAGCCCAGAAGCTTCTGTACTCCCTCCACTGGAGGCCAGAGTTCAGTAGTTACATTTCCTCAGAGGTGGGCAGAGTATGCAAAAACTACTGAAGTAACATAGGACTACTTCAACATATAAGTAAAAAGTAGCCAAGAAATTATTCAAGTAAGAGCAAAAAGGTATTCTGTAAAGTCTACTGAGTAACTGATCAAATTATCAATCATTTAATATTTAAATATTACATCATCAGATGGACCAAAAGTGGAAATGTTGATATTTTAAGGACAAAAATGACAATAATTCATATAAATAACAAAATCAGGCAAAAGAAATGTTTCCAAATCAGTTTCCTTCAATAAAAAAACTAGAAACCTTTAACAGAAACTGCAGGCGTGTCTCTGTGTCTGGTGAATTTTTTTGATTAAAACATGTTTGTTTTTCATTCACTGGGTAGAAAATACAGAATTTTTACTCAAGTAAAAGTAGAAATACTTCATAATAAAATCACTCAAGCAAAAGTAAAAAATACAGTGTAGTAAAAATACTCTTAAAAAGTAATTTTTTTTCAAAACTCGAGTTACTCCCCAACACTTTTTTTACTCAATTACATTCACTTAGGTAATGGGAAAATTTATAAAAAAGTTTTTACCATCTTATACTTTTTACTTTTCCTTCAGTAATTATATTATGAAGTATTGTTACTTTTACTGGATTTTATACATTTTACTCAATATTTTTTATTCTTTAATAATCTCTTGGCTGTTTTTTACTTTTACTTGAGTACAGTTTTTGGTGGGTACCCTGCCCACCTCTGCCGGTGGCATCATGGTGGGTGCGCTTTATTCTGTGGGAGGAGGCAAGAAAAAAAAAACATCAATATTGGGTAAAAAAAAAAAAAAAAAAAGTCAATTGATGACCATAGTTTGGCACTCTCACCCTCCCCTTCCCCAATCAACGCCTCTTATGATCAATATCGTGTGATGCGCGCTGTGTTTACGTTCCCACGAGTGACCATGTGGTGTCTCCTCCTAAGGGACCAGGGGGAAAAAATCTTCCTGCTTGCCCCTCACCATATGGCCCCGGAGGGCCCATACCGTTACAGGTCCTTAAACATGCTTCCAGTTTAGTGTAGACGGTGGACGGGGCCGCGCAGAGACGTGCGCTTCGGTCCGAAAGGAGGGAGGGAGACACGAACATAAACGTGGCGCATATGGGGTGGGTATCGGGGGGGAGTTGATGGTTTAGTGGCAGATGGCTTGTAAGGGTCTGTCCGCGTCTGAAGGCGTGTCGTGGTCCTTCAGTGAGGACTCCCCCTCTGCAGCCTCTGCCCCTCCAGGCATTCTCAATCAATGGAAATTAAAGCGCAGAGAGAATGGGTGAATAGCCAGACCCCGAGTCACCCTTTTTTATTTTTTTATTTTTTTTGTTACTCGCAGCTACTGGCAGGAGTTAAACTACCGGAGGACCTACTGTAGCACCCTGGTTAATTAAACAGTCAGAGCTCAGAGGAGAAAAACATTGTGCAAAACCGAGACTTCCGGTTTGATAACAACTACAAAGCGAGCCCAATTTTGTTTCTATTTTAAATCCCGGATTACGATACGTAGCCCCCTAGTGGACACGGGGACATGTTTTATTTTGCGTTCCCTCGCAATAAATGTTTAAATATTGCGTTCCCTAGCATTATGTTTTGTGTTCCCTAGCAATAAATGTTTGAATATTGCGTTCCCTAGCATTATGTTTTGTGTTCCCTAGCAATAAATGTTTGAATATTGCGTTCCCTAGCATTATGTTTTGTGTTCCCTAGCAATAAATGTTTGAATATTGCGTTCCCTAGCATTATGTTTTGTGTTCCCTAGCAATAAATGTTTGAATATTGCGTTCCCTAGCATTATGTTTTGTGTTCCCTAGCAGTAAATGTTTAAATATTGCGTTCCCTAGCATTATGTTTTCTGTTCCCTAGCAGTAAATGTTTAAATATTGCGCTCCCTAGCATTATGTTTTGCGTTCCATCGCAATAAATGTTTAAATATTGCGTTCCCTAGCATTATGTTTTGCGTTCCCTCGCAATAAATGTTTAAATATTGCGTTCCCTAGCATTATGCTTTGTGTTCCCTAGCATTAAATGTTTAAATATTGCATTCCCCAGCATTATGCTTTGTGTTCCCTAGCATTATGTTTTGTGTTCCCTAGCAATAAATGTTTCAATATTGCGTTCCCTAGCATTATGCTTTGTGTTCCCTAGCAATAAATGTTTAAATATTGCGTTCCCTAGCATTATGTTTTGTGTTCCCTAGCA
>CAEGAD010012592.1:0-135230 GCA_903067055.1 Poeciliopsis paucimaculata
CTTCCCATCGCTCATTTACCCATTGGGTTTGGTTTTTGTTTATTTGTTTACTCCCCTGTCAAATTGTCCCGGGGTTTTGTTTTTGTTTGTCCGGGCCCCCCCCCCCCCCCCCCCTCCACACACACACCTCTCTTCACCACCCCCTTACCTGGTACAGTTTCTTTTAAAGGAACAAGCTCTGCCCTGTGGAAGTTGGAAAATGGACTTTAGTGAAAAGTTTTTATATAATATATTAACTGATATTTGTGTTGAATCTGACCTGCTCTCATGTTTCTGATTTTTTAGACATGACCTCACAGTAGCAATAGACACTAGAGAACAGGATTTTAATACTTTTTTTTTAATTTGCTTGAACTTTTTAGATATAAATTAGATTGTTTATGTGGAGGCATCCATCTATTAGCAATATTTTGAACATGATAGCATGTCATAAAGAAATATGTACCGTTTGATGCTGAAAGTCTTGTCTTTGCTGAAAAAGATGGACTGGTTGCTCAATGCAGGATTGAAAATGTTAATTTTTTAAAGGACTGATTATAGCCGTTCTGTTGTAACCAGACTGAGCTCTTATTCTGTTGACTGTAGTCTGTGGCATGTCCAGGCGCCGACACCCTGTTCTATAACCGAGCCGCTTCGACCTGGCCCTTTATGTTGACCGCATGCCTTTTTAAGCACACTACTGATTTCCTTCATTTTACCAATGTTTTTATATGAAGATTTAAGATTTTAGCCGCTTTTCGGATCACCTCGTGTTGGCGAGCAGGGCATCGCGTCCAAATCCCTGTTCTCGTTTCTCCGTGCTACTAAAGGAAGATGGGAATGATCTTGTTTGTTCCGTTTCCCCTGCCGTCCAAGTTCTTTGAGCAGAAACGCCGAAGACAATATTGAGTTCAAACAAAGTGTAATTATGACATGAATAAAACTCGGATAACACTGAACGCTTCACACCTCATTTGCTTCATTTGTGTCTAATCTGTCAGAAGCTGCCCGAGTCCCAGAAAGCCAGAGGATTCATTAACGGAGCAGCTAAATTGAGGCTGACGCAGACTGACATGAACGAGCGTCTGGCCCTAGTGTTGGCAGCTCCAATTATGTCCTCTGCTTGGGTCTTCGTTTAGCAGCCACCGCTCCTCCCAGCCTCTGCAGCAGGAGGGGGGAAAGAAGAACAGACCCCCCACAGGAGCAAGGAATGCTCCGGAACAAAGAGACTGGGCAAAAAAAGAGCAAGTTCAACGAATCGTTTAGAGACGAAAAACATGTTTGTATTAATTTCTTGCGTACCAAGAAAAGATCAGTCTTCCTCACCATGTTAAGACTTTTTAGAACCTTGCTTAAATTGGTTTGAGGATTTTTATTTTTTATAATAATCAAGATGTTCAGTTCTTGTAAATGTACTACCACATCTTGATTCATAGAAATCAATCCAGTTTATTTGTGTGGCCCATATCAGTAAAACAGCAGTTCAAAGTGCTTTACATTGTGAAACGAACTTCACAAAAACATCGTATAGTCAACAGTTACAAAAACCAATAACAGACATTACATCTTGTCAAGTGCCTCTTTAAAATCATCAATACACATAAAATATGTTAGTCATATTTAATTAAGGGTCAAAAGCAACTGAACTGGCAGTGTTTTAATCCTGATTTAGAGGAAGTCTTTGTTTCAGCTGTTTTGCAGTTTTCCAGAAGTTTGTTCCAGATTTGTGGTGCATAGAAGCTGAATGCTGCTTCTCCACGTTAGGTTCTGGTTCCTCTGGATGAAGAGCAGAACCAGAAGACCTGAGTGATCTGGAAGGTTGATACAACAGCAGCAGATCTTTAATGTATTTTGGTGCAAAGCCGTCAAGTGATTTATAAACTAACAGTATTTTAAAGTCTATTCTCTGAGCTACAGGGAGCCAGTGGAAGGATTTTAGAACTGGGGAAATTTTCCTTTGGGAAAGACTGGTTTCCACATACTACATCAATGTGACGATTCAATGCCTGGAAAGATGGCATAGAAATGAATGCCATAAATAATTGCATGATTTAAATTACTTCAATACAAGTGGCTGATGAGGATGAATGAAATGCCTGGTAAACTGTAGTGCAGATCTGGGAAACCTCCAGGAATACGTATTGGGAATCATCCACAATGTCCATGATTTAACCCACTGGCCTTCAGAGAACCAGAGCAAACCACTGGATGTCAGGTCGGCCGTTGCCCTGGTAGAGTCTGTGAGATGATCAGAGCTTGAGAAAGCTTTTTATAGCCTAAGCCTGCTTTAAACTTCTCCACAGCTTTCTCCCTGACCTGCCTGGTGTGTTCCTGGGACTTGAGGCTGCTGTTTGCTCCCTGATATTCTCTTAACCAACCTCTGACCAGCTGGATTGGTACTGAGATTAGATTACACACAGGTTGACGCTATTTAGTCATTTGAGATCATCAGGAAACGTCTGAAGGAAATTGGGTGCCCTCAGAGAAATTATTTTTGCACACCACTCTCATATTTTGAATCATGTATAATTGTGTTTCTACTCCATAATTGCACGACACTTTGTGTTGGTCTTTCACATAAAATTTCAATGAAATATATGTATTGTAATGGGAGAAAATATGGAAAAGGGGTGTGGATATTTTTGCGAGCTACTGTATGTTCTTATTATCCAATTATTGTAGTGCATTGGGTTTAAAAAAAAAAAAAAGACTAATAATAAAGGAAAAATCATTAGAAACAAACCTTTGAACTGAAGCTGGAGTTCTGATAAACAGATTTTCAAATGGTCAACTCTCCCGAGTCTTGAAATCCGGACAGACTCCACTCAGCCCCTCCTTGCTTTCTCAGGACACTGGTTTGTCACTCAGAGCTTCATCCATTGTCCATTTGGTGGTGTGAAAAGCTGACGGCCACCTCCAGTGCACTGTCGGACTCTGCCAGGCCTTCTTCAGATCCGTAGGACTTTGTGAAGCACGACATGCTTGTTTTAGAGCCACAGACTCTGCTCCTGCCAGCTCACAAGCACAAAAGACGGCTTCATTAGGATTCCAGGAAAACCACCGAGCCCCTCTTAAAGCCGTATTTATCTGGACAATTTGGCACGACTTGGCCTCTCAACTGAAACCTCAAGGCCCCGTCTAGCACTTCAACCCTGACAGAATGTTTTTGTCTCGGAGTGAATGCACTTTCTGCTCTCAGGCTGAAACCACTGCCTGTTCTCAGAGACTCTGAGCAAATAAATCAGTTTGTAAGCATAAGCTGTAGGACAGATTTGGGAGATTCTCTTCCAACAAAAAGGACTTCGGCAGATAATGCAGCAAACTGTTAGACCTGGGGTTGGAGAGCTGGAAGGAAGCTGAACTTTTTAGGTTGGATTGGCCAGTGAGTTGAAAGCTAGAGCAAGCTGTTCTCCTCTCGACTTTCATTCAGTTGAAATGTTTGTTCAGGGGCTTTTCTGTGTTCAGTCTTGGGGATGAGGATGGGGGTGTTTTAGTCTGTTGGATCTTCCTCCATCTGCAGGTCTTGTTGCTCCACCAGGACCCATTGCAACACAATCCCTCTCCAGGAGTGGTGGGCTCCTGGACTTTCCAGCACCTCTTCTCCACACCCACACACCCATGCACACACTCCCTCCCGACTTCAGACTGTGTAATGTAACCTTCCAAAGCCCACATGTAGTGATTGACATTCCACACCTTATAATCCCAAAATGTGTGCAGCACATATCAACACGCCAAGTACTGTGAACAGATGTTGAACTAGTTGACTGAAGTAAAACATATTCTGGTCAAACTGGTAACAGTCTGCCTGCACACATGTGGAACCTCATCCTCATCTCTCTCAGACTCAGCTTCCTGTGATCCTGGGTCTGATCTCCTCCCTCTTTGGACCCACCATATAAACCCCCAAACTACTTTCTGCTGCGCCCAGTTCCTCCCACACGCCTCGGACAGGACCTGGAATTTCTCCTCGTACAGAGCTCTCACTTTTCATCATCTCTGGCAGAAATTAGGTAAGAGGTCTCCTTTGTAGCTCCATGCAAAAATAGCATGTAGCCACCAAAGTGGTTTTCATTAATTATTGTGAAACCCAGCCGTAGTCATTATCCTATTCTTTCCAGCTCTGTGGAAACATGAGAGCGGTTTTGGCTTTGGTTTGTGTGAGCGCCCTGACTGCGTGGAGCCACACTGCAGGTGAGGGAAAAACTCCACTTCACCCATCAGATCTGAGGGGGAAAAACCTGTTCGTCTTGAAGTGGGAGGAGAGGAGGTCGATTATTATCACCTGGATTGGTTGGGATAGATGGGTTTTCTGTGTTGGGGAACATCACGTTCCTTTAAAAGTGTGGAACGTGGATGGATGAAAACCCAGTTGCTGGTTGGTGTCAACGCTTCGCCTGTTTGTCTGGGCAGAACGCCAAAGCTTTCTGTTTACAGCTAAAATAAAACAGGCTGAGAGAGACTCCTCCTGTTTGAGGTCTGAGGAGGAGTAACTAGTTACATTTACTCAAGTAAATGAAAAACAAAATGGACCTGTACCATTTTGTTTACTTCTTCCCATTATAATGAAGTAATTCTTCTACCTTATTCACTGAATGATGAATAATCATGTTTTAGCCATAAAAAAACATAGCACACATTTACAGTTTCCTTTGAAGTTGCACAAGGTAACGTTTCGCAGAATGTTTTTTTTTGTTGTTTTTTTACGTATTTGTTAAATATAGGAATATATTTAACTCACTATGTCATGACAGTATAATATGATCATCTTCCACCTGCTCCCTGTGGTCCTACTGCCACCAACAGAAATACACCGCTTAGTCAGAATCAGCCAATCAGAGCCAGGAGGAGCATCTTAGCACTGCCAATCATCCTTGTGTAGGTGCTGCTCAAGATTGCTGGTTATAGTAAATATGTGATTCATTATACATACACTGAAATAAACTAAAGGGGTTGGTCAGCAGATGTTTTGTCCTTGGAATAGGCTACAATTATTTCATGTCTGTTAATTGGCTCAAAAATAATCAACATATGATGTCTTTTTAAATTATTTCTAATTTCGTAAATATTTCTGCATTGAAGTGCTTTATAATTAAGCATGTGATCCAATGATTTGCTGCCATCTAAGCAAACCGCAGAGAATTTTAGAACCTTAAAAAATTTTAATGAAAGGAAGTTTTACTTTAAAATGTATCCCTTTAAATAAATTTCTTTAATTTAAAACATATTTTCTTGTACCAATGCTGCCACTCTATATAATAAAAGCTTTAAGTAAGCTCTCCTTCAACACCTGTCTTACAGCTTGTGTTTTCTGCCTGGTAGTTTTCTCACAGAGGCAGTGACATCACTTCCTCCCGCAGTCATGTTTCTGCACACTTGATGCCTGAATCTGTGCCAGTCTGCTCTGGCTGACCCACGAGAAAGGGTCACGCTCCCAAATCAATCTCAGCCTTCACCCCACTGGCTGTACTGGACTGCTGGAGTCCCATCAAAGCACAGAGGGGGCAGCGTGCTCTTTCTCACCAGCGGAGGGGCTGCTGCCAAGCTGCAATGAATCAATTAACCCTAGGTGGAGGGGGTCAGCGGCAGACAGGACCGGACCGGATGTCTCAGGCATCTCGGCAGATTTTCCGTCCTGCCATCCTCTCTGGAGGAGGCTGACAGAGTGTCATGGGCTTTGTGAGATCCAGCTAGGCTGGCTTTGTTACGGCATGCAGCTCTGAAAGGCCTGCGCCCCTGGCACCTCCGCTCCCGTCTCCGACCGACCCTGGCAGCACATGTTAGGTCCTGCTGGACGCGCCGTATCACCATTGGTCAGTTATGGCAAAATGAAAACAACCAGGAGTGACATGAGCGACAAAAACAAATGGCTGGGTTTGCCCCCTGCTCTGATTACACAGGGGCCCCAAGAAGGATGGGTCCACAATCTGATCCCCTCACAGTGGGGCCCTGGTCATTGTACCTCTCAGCCCTCTGCTCAGCATGGAGCTGCTTTCTGAAATCTCCTGCAAAACAACCTCCAACAAAACCGCCATGGTCCTGCGGGGGCCGTTTGGCTAATTTACCGCTGTGGCTTTGAAGAGAACATGACGCGGCTCAGAGCGACGATCTGCTTCAGTGGCTCTGTAGGAGCTGCTGCCCATCAGCCGAACAAGTGGCAACTCTAAATCCTTCCATTGTCTGCTTATGATTATGTACAGTCGCATTACCATGCTTCTTCATCACAACTCCACCCTGTAACCTTTGTCTCTCTCATTCCAGATGCCAAGGAGTTATCCATCACCACTATAAAGGTATCCTTACTCTCCGCCTTTCATTGAGCATGAATGCCTGGAGGAGGCAGAAAAGTCGCTCCTTTTAAAGTCAGGACTCGATTCTGTCGAGAATGACATCACGGCCTGGAATCATTTGGGTTAATTATGTAAATTTATGTTAGTTATGTATATGTTTTGGTGTTACTCTACAGGTCTTATTTCAAAATTCAAACATAAAGGTTCACGTTCATTGGGATTATTATGTTTTTAAACGACTTAGGAAAGCCCAATGATGTTGTCATAGCATTGTAAGTTTCCTATAGGTTGATTCTCTGTGGGAGACACATCTATGCATGTATTTAAGACAAACACACTGTGGGACAGGATGAAAAGAAATCAGCCAACATATGAAGAGACGTGTGGAGCTGGACCAGATCCCTGAAGGTTCCACATTCATCTGTTCAGACATTTATATGCAAATATAAACACCACGGGAATGTCCAACCACAGTGGCAGTTTGGACAAGAACATGTTTTCCCAGCGATAAAAACAGAAAATGCCTCTGGAGTTTGGGATGTCGGATTGCAACGCAGGAAATGATCATCTGGAATATCTACTAGGTCTGAGGTTCATCATCAGTCCTGACCACAAAGTTGTACATGACATTTTTTTCTGCAGTGACTGAGCACAATATTCATACCTCAGATTTTAGAACATATAAACGCCATAATCAGGTCAAATAAACATGACATCAAGCTTAGGGTGCATCCAACTACATTTTCACCAACAGGATTGTACAGCACCACACATTTAATGTGATAAAAACTAACCCAGATACAGTTAGTTAGCTATAAGCTATGTTGTTTCAACATTATGCAGATGTGTTACGCAGAGTCAAAGGCTCTATTCAAGACTTGAGAATCAGTTTTAAAAACTCAACTAGAAAAGCACCTTTGGTTGTAATTTTGAGTTGGAAAGTTCTACTTTGTTTAATGTTAACATCCATTTGATTGCAATGGATGCCTCAAATGTCAGTATGTACAAATGTGTACAGGAATACATGGCTCATAAGCACCTCTTATATGCCAGATGAGCAGCATTAAACACAGCATGACTACCTCAGACATAGAAATGTTGACAGGCCATCAAGTGTATTATGTTTATTTAGACAGAACATGCAAAAACATTGAATTCAGATTATTACCTACATGGAACTAATATTTATTCCGAGATAAGTATTTCTCTCTTTTGATTTTCATATTTTATCAATTCACATTCCATTCTCTTAGACCTACTTTTCCACAGTGATCCACCAAATACAACTTGTTCCGTTTTCCCAGGATGACCCGTACGCCATGAGCAGAGGCTCCCAGTTGGAGGGCTTCTGCATTGACCTCATCTCAGAGCTGTCCAAGAAGCTGGGCTTCAAATACAACGTCCACCCGGTGAAGGACGGCAGGTATGGAGCCATGGACTCATCTGGGAACTGGAACGGCATGATTGGAGAAGTAATCAGAGGGGTAAGTTGATGATGTCAAAACAATGGGAAAGTATGGAAGTCTTGGTTTCAATGAGGAACGATTAAGACACAGCAGGTGTTTTAAGGGACAACGACCCCCAGGTTTAACCTGTCCTCCACCGTTTTAAACATTCCTCTTGCTAACTGCTTAATATTCGGAAGAGCGACTGTGTTCACTTCCTCCAATGTGTGCCTATGGTTGTAGTTTGGCAAACTAAAATTGGGAAGTCTAAAATTCTTAAAGAGTGTGGAAGGTGGCGTTAATCGTTTACAACTCTTCTTTGTGTTTGCTGATTGGTCAGGATGACAGGCAACCTGTGAACCTGAGAAACCCAGTTCAATGGGAGGAATCTCATTGAGCAGAGATGCATAGTAGACAGTTCTACTCAATCCAAGCTACAATCAATTATTATTACTATTAAAGTATGAAACGTATGGTTAAATGTGGACTGAGAGAACTTGGGGGAATTGTGACTGCTTGTTGCTGCAATCTGTACCAGGAGGCTGATCTGGCCGTGGCCCCGCTGACCGTCACTGCTGTCAGAGAGCGCTTCGTGGATATGACCATGCCCTTCATCCAAACTGGACTCAGCTTCATCATGCGTAAAAGCGCTGACTCTGAGGACCACTCCTTCAGCCTGCTGTCCCCGTTCTCCACAGAGATGTGGGTCGGTGTTCTCATTGCTTTCCTGCTAACAGGGCTTTGTGTGTTCTTGGTGGGCAGGTGAGTTCAACTCCAAAACAGAACGCTCCAAACGTTATTTCTGATTTCAGCTTCAAAAATGTTGTCTGTTCATTTATGCATTGTCTTCTGCTTATCTGAGTAGAACCAAAATATAAATGCAAACTCCAACAATGTAGAAGAAACATTTCCCTGTAACTTAATGGCTTTAAAACAGTAATTTAATTGTTTTCTCCAAGCAACACAAATATGAAGGGTTTAGATTTCGGCCCCTCTAACCAAATCGCCCGTCATGTTTCCCCTCTCAGAATCAGCCCCATGGAATGGGCCGACCCAGAAGCAGACGAGCACAGTTTTACTCTACTGCACAGTTTCTGGTACATCACAGGAGCGCTGACCCTGCAAGGTAACACTGGACATGGAGCTGACGCAGGCGCAGGTGCAGCCACGCCCTCTGCTGGTTGTCTTTTTAGTCACATCTTTCTCAAAATTTCTTGATAAGAAAACACCCCCCAAAAACATCTTCAGATCCTCACATCTTACCGTGATAGATTGTTTCCAGTAAAACAAACTCTTACCATTAATATGGAATCCTTACAGATATTATCAACACTAATTTTTTTTTTTTTTTAAACGAATGGAAGAAAATTTTTACCAGTCTGTTTTAAAACACAACTTTTATCAGATCTTACATAGAGACTCGTGGGGGAAAAAAATACAAAATTCAAATTCTCCCCAGTTTTGCTATGTTTGTTCATATCCTGTGAGTTTATTACTGCACAGCTTTAGAACCCAGAAGGTTCTGTTTTTATCTCCACGCTCTGTGTGGTTCTCACCCCAGTCTCTCATTCCTCTGCTCTGTTCTCCACAAAACTAAAAGTGACGTTTTCTTCGCCGCTCATCTTTCATAGAACAGCCAGACTGCTCTGCTCTGATGGGCCATCAATAGTTCTCATGTCTGTCTGAGGTTTTCACTCTTCCTCCCCTCTGGCTGCCTGCCTGTGTGGCATTAGAGCCAGTGGGGCTGTAATGTCGAGCAGATTTAGAAAAATGCAACAATCCCGTGATGAACGTAAACTTTTTTTCAACTCTAATCTCTCCTGCTTTTGGAGGCCAGACTGTGGAGAGCTGATCCCGTCTTTGTCCTCTCAGGTGCCGGCCCTCACCCTAAAGCTCTGTCTGGGCGGGTTGTTGGCGCCATCTGGTGGATATTTGCAGTGCTGCTGCTGGCCTGCTACTTTGTCAACTTCAACTCAGTGCTGCACAACAAGAGCAGGCACACCTCTGTCACCACCTTCGAGGATCTGGCCAACCAGGACGTGATCGACTACGGAACAGTGGAGAACGGCTCCACCATGCTCTTCTTCAAGGCACAGAGAAAAACTGGGGTCCGCCAGCGGATCCGACCCCTTTAACTGGCTGACCAAATGAAATGACTCGTTTTTTTATTTTCCCAGAATTCCATCAACCCCGTGTACCGCCGCATCCACCAGCACATGGAGCGCAAAAAGAGCTACGTGTCCAGCATGCAGGAGGGGGTTCGCCTGGCTCAGGAGGGGCGCTTCGCCTTCATCGGGGAAGCCGTGTCTCTGGACTTGGCCGTGGCTCGGTACTGTAAGCTGACCCGGGCCCAGGAGGTCATCTCCATGAGGTCATACAGCATCGCTGCGCCTCGGGGTGAGGCATCTGCATCTGCCAGCATCGCTGCTGCTTCTTCCGCACTGCTGAGTGAAGAACAGACAATGTTTACCTGTTCAATCACATTACACATCGAATCAGATGAAGCCATAATTAGTATTGATGTTAATATGCATGTGGCAGGGTGCAATTGTTAGCTGAGGTCAGAAAGTAAACTCTATTGGACCTCTAAAAATCACAACAGGTTTGAGTGTGAAATAATCTCACTCAAGTGAAATGAGAGGAACTTAAAAATGACCAATTCCTAATTAAATAATCTTCTCCACAATCATGAACGCTTTGGTTTCAGGTGGGAGCCGTGCTGCAGGGATTCCAGTTTGTTTTTCAGACCAGTACAGAAAACCCTCCGATGGATGGCAGCACCAATACAGTGCTGGTCTGTACTGGTGCTGCCATCCACTGGAAGGTCTTCTTCCAGTGAATGGCATTCACAGAACATTTTATATATACAGCAGCTTTTACAAGTTGCTTTGGCTACTTCACACCACATTCTCAGCATCTTCAGTTCATCTTTGTAGACATAATATTTTAATTCTTCTGAAATGAAAAACTGAATCTCATTGGAAGCAGCTGTTTTGGGATGGACTGGCAATCGGCCCGTGGCGTCCCTGACCTTTTACCCAGTGACCTCTGGAGACAGGCGCCAGCTCCTCTTGCCTCCTCTCATTCCTCCTTTCTTACCCCACTAGGTTCTCCGCTGGTGAAGAACTTGACCATCGCCATCCTCCAGCTTAGTGAGACGGGGGAGCTAACACACCTGCAGGAGAAGTGGTGGGCCAGCAGCTGCGTGGGCTCCGATGAGACGCACGCATCGGATGCGCTGAAGCCCTACGACCTGCGCGGCCTCTTCCTGCTGCTTGGACTGGGTCTGGGCGTGGGGCTGCTGCTGGCCCTTCTCGAGCTCCTGTCCAGGGCCCGCAGCCGAGCTAAAGACGGCAAGGTAGGCAGAGAGACTCACAGCGGCGGAGTCGGGTCATGTGGTGTTCCTGTTCTTTACGTCTCCTCTGCTGTTCCCCAGAAATCCTGCTGCTCAGTGCTGTCATCTGAGCTTCACCAGCGTTTTGGGAGCGGAGGAGAGGCAGCAGAGCAGGAGAGCTCTGATAAGAGCAAAGCATGAAGCAAATGTTCACGCTAGCTGAAATAAAAGCATTGCAGACAGGAAGAAGCTGACTGTTCCTGTTAGCCTTCTGTTCCTCTGTAGTAACACTCATACATGTTTTTACTTAATGCTTTTTGTATTTTTGTAGGACACCCGGAGATCAATGTAATGAGGCAACCTGAGTTGCTCTGAGTACTAAGCTCTCTGGGTTACGTTTTGTTTTTTTTATTTAGTTTACACTTCAGTTCTTCTCTCCTAACACACCGCAGCTCAGTGTTTCATATTAACACTGTTGTTTTCCCTTGGACTGTTCAAATAAACTTTCCAACATTCCAGTTTATTTCCTTCTTTAAAGTGTGAAGCGTTATTGGTCACTATACCATGGAAAACCATTCTTGATTCAGATGAACTATACGCATCCTAATCTGAGACAGAAATAAGAATTACTCAAACTCAAAGTTTGAGCATGCAACAGGTCCCCACTAGGGACAAGGGTGTAACAAAATGGATGGATGGACACATAAACCAGCTCAAGAGACTCGGTCGCACACAGAATGAAAGAGTTGGTGGGAATCAAAATGCTAAACACCAACACAAAGAATTAGAGCAACCTGAGGAATGTAGTATCGTTGATCCATGCAGCATGTTGAGATGCTGCCCGTCTCCAGCAGTCATTAGACAAGAGGTGGATTGAACACACACTTCTAAAGAGAGACCTGAGAAACCAACTAACTTAACATAAATGTTTATGGACAGTGGTGAGAGAAAGCTAGAGAAACCTTACATGAACAAAAAAAAACACAACATGCTAATTCCTTGAGGAATATATTGAACTGTTATCCTTTTTTTTTATTACATTTGCTTTGGGTTCAAATGTAATGGAGAAGGGGACGAAAAAGATAGGAGACAAGAAAGGGAGAAAAAGGTTAAAAGGGAATGGAGATATGACTGGATGAGAGAAAGAATATACAAAACAACACCCTGTATCCAGCAGCTTCTGCTTCTACACCTGCAGAAAGAGAGAAACAAAAACAGAACCGAGAAGCTATAGAAACACATGTACATACATATAATATCACTGATTAAATTACAAGTTAATACAAGATGTAACAAGTGGCAACCACAGCCCAACAGAGTTTATCTGAATATTCCTGGATGTGTTTGATTGCATGTGTATGTGGTCTTACATTTAATACAGCGTAAGGACCAAACCCTGAGCCCCAGGAGAAGAATAAGTGCTGTTTGGGTTAGGCTGTGGTAGGAAATGAAAAAGGACTGTGGACAATAGGACAAGGTTTTCCTGCTTTCATACCCCACAGCCAAATGGTAATCATGCAGATGCACCATTTGAAATGGTAATGGAAGACCACTTGGGGGCGCTGTAGGATTGCTTTTACTTGTGTTCGGTGATGGTTTATGTTGGAGTAAAGAACTGGAAGGGAAATCTCAGCCCTTCTAGCTTCACTTTCACATCCTGAAGGGTTTTTTTTTTTCTCCCTGACATTTTGTAACATATAGAAGGATTCTGTTTGCCATATGGAGTGATGATATAATTTAGAAATCAGTTGGTGGATTCAATGTAGCACGATGAGAACTTTGGTATAAAATCTATTCTGAGCTTCTTTTAATTTATTTCCGCCAGTTTTGCGGGATTTATAAATTATTCCTAAACATTTCCAATGTTGCTCAGAGGAAACAGATGAGCTCGTCTCCAAAGCACACAATTCTACTCTTTTTTTTTTAGTTCACAACATGCACCAAAGTGTTGCACCCTTGAAAAGAACTAAAAAAAAACTCAAGATAGATATTTGCTTTTGTGCAACTTCATTAAACAAAATCCACGGTTTGAGCATACAGAGTTTTCTCTCTTTCCTTATGTATTCACAGGTCATGAACTTTCAACTCCCATCCTGCATTGTGGCCTTCTTAAAGGCCTTCTATTAAATAAAATAAAATATTATTTTAGCACATATTTAGCCATAAACCAAATGAATTGTTCTAACTACATACTAAGTCAAATAAATGCTTGCCTAATAAGATAATTATAACTATTAATTTAACGTTATCACGTTCCTTACATATTTTCAGGGCTCTACAAAAACCACAACCAAAGTCACTTTAGGTTCAATTCTTATTTCATCCAAAGTGTCAAAACCTGTCTTTGAACATGCGTCCTGGTGTATTCATCGACCCACATATTTAACCCTGAGGGGAATTTTGAGAGACCAAATATTCTGCCGGAGCCATGTTTAGACTGTGGGAGGAGGCTGGAGGTCCTGGAGGGAGTCCATGCATGCACAGGCAAAACATGCAAACTCCAGGCTGCAGGAACTCTGGCTGGAATTCAAGCCCAGGACTTTGTTGCTACGGGGCAACAGAACTGACAACCGTCGTGCAGATTTTTTTTGCATTTTGATGTTATGATGCAAAGTAAAAACGTACGTTTTTTCCGTTACTTATTTTAGCACAGTAAAAGGATTCTGATTTCCATTCAGAAAAAGTTTCTTCTGCCAACAAGATCCTGTTCAAGCCAACCCAGATATGATTCCTTGGATGTCACAGTCTTTAACTGTTTGTATTTTACAATTTAAAAGATGTTTTCTTTACAGTGCAAATGTGTCTGCAAATGTGGACAAAAAAAACCAACAAAAAATCATTAAAATTTTCAGAAGACTCTGTGTTTATTTGTAGTCAGAAAGCAACATTCCTCTCCCTCCAGTGAGTCGTTACAGTAAATACGATTAGGGTAATTGTTTTGTTTTTTTTTGTGTTTTTTTTAAAACTGACTCTGTGAAATGACCTGCGCTTGAACCTGCTAATCAGCTTCAGGACTCATTGATTTAGTGTCGGCAGGAGAGGCTGCCAGCAGAGACGCGCGGCAGTGGAGAGAAAGGAGCTGTATTGATTTTATAGCAGGCAGCTCCTGTCAGCTGCAGCGAGGCGGCGCATCCGCAGCCTTCAGTCACACAGCGCTGCAGACAGGGGAAGTGCCTACCTAAGCAGATTTAGCTGCAAATCCCCACGATTTCCTTCCCAAACCTCCCTGGTTCCCCGACTCGACCCACTGTGCAGCGCATTGAGACAGAACAGGAGCTCAATGATGTGCGAGAAAGTGGATGGGGTGGATTGTACGGGTGAATAAAACTCCGAAAGCTATGTTATCAAATTAAGTCAAGATTTTGAAGATTAAAAGATGCAGCTGATAAACAAAGGATATGGCGTGTGGATCTTTCTCTCTCAAAGAAGAAGCATATGAGAAGCTTCTCAGAGTCAAAGGTCAGGTCGTCCTCTCAGCCAGGGTCTCAGGACCTCGGAGGCCTTCAGAGAAGCCTCAGTACTGGGAGTTTATGAAACGTTCGTCTAATTTCTATGTATTAATTACTTTGGCACCTTAAAAATACAACCTTGAAGTTCTTCTTCCAGCCACACAGCGCCACTTCATAGCACAACCAAAAACTGTTACCTTCTGTTTTTATAGAAACACTTTAAAATTAACTTCCTACTTTGACCCCTTGAAATTGACATCTGTTTCTTCATGAAGCTCTTTCCAACACACCAATTTCACCATAGTAACATGTACACGCTCTGCCTCGGCCTTTGACGTTGTTCTAAGGAGCATCGCTCTGAGGTAGTTTATATAATAAGCTCAGCAGACCAGTGATGGGTTGGTCACAAACGTTCCAGCTTTAAGGAGCTGGCTCTTTGAAGCGAACGACGGGAGCCTGCTCCTCACTGAGAATCGGTTTTCATTATAAAGGAAGGCTACAAACGCAGCAGTGGGGAGAGCACACCATCCGAGAGGTGGAGGGCGAGACGCCAGGTAATGGGAGAAAGAGAGAGAGACGACTCTCCACCAGCCTGATCACTGCATTCTGGCGCTTGATTCAAATCTCAGAAACAGCACAGTCGGGGTTTTCTCCCACATCTTCACTCTGGTAGAATTTCCTCTGAGCCAATCTGAGAAGCAGAAGAAGAAGAAGAAGCTGTGATCGATGAGATCAGTTTTCTGCAGCGTTTTAGGATTGTCGGAAACAGAGGAAGTGAACGAAGCCGTTCAGTTCCTAATATTGAATCAACATTAACAGCCACCTCTATCTGCGTTTCTCTTTGAAGTGACGGATAGCTGCTTACAGCACAGGCCCTTTCTGGTAAGGTTCATGGCGCTGATCTGGCGCGTTACCTCGCAGAGAAGCGTCATCGATTAGTAACGTTTAAAACTTCAGCAGAGCCCACGGCTCCAGGAAGAAATCGTTTCTTGATAGCTGAGAGCCCAGGTTGTTTGTGCGAAGCAAAATGTAATCCAAGGGATTAGTTTGTACCCAGGCTGGGAATATCCCAGTCCGCCTTTAAAAAGTCAGAAATGCTTCCCAGCATCCCCATCTGTTCATCCAAAGACTCATCAATGTACCAAAATTTGAAATTCTAATTGATGTGTCACAACCTGAAACTACAGACTTAGAGTCTGGTTCTTCCCTCCATCACTCAGGCTAAAGTCTACACATTCATTACTTTGATTTTCTTTGACCTTGACTCTCTTTTTTTCTCTCCCATTTCTTCCATAATTTGCATGCTACTCTTTTTTCTTCTTCTCTTCTCCCTACAGCACACCTTTTAATCACCCTGCTGAACACTTTGAAGATGGCAGAGACGGGAGAACGTCCTGCACATACAGTGCAGCTTCTACATGGTTAGTGAGGGACAGCGCTCACTGGACATTGAGCGGCGTTGTCATGCAAACTTACTAAATATGCTGCAATAAACCTTTTATTTACTTCTAGTGATCTCAAAAAAGCAAAAGCAGCTTTTAGATGGAGGCATCCTGATTAACGTAAGTGACATGATTATGATTTGATCCACTAGACTGTGGTGTAAACGTAATGATGCATGTTTAAGGTAACATGGAATAAGGTTACAGGAAGGTTCTGGGTTTAGACCTCTGGGGCTTTTCATAGTGGAATATTACAATTTTTACTCCTATTCCAAAGACTTAGATTGGCTCATGTTTGACACAAAATGAACAATGAAAACATTGTACAGGGTGGGCCATAAGTTTCCATACGTAGAAAAACATAAACATTTTATATTATATTTTGTGGGACTCTGTGTAATCGCTGCACGTCTTGGACCACTTTGTGGTTGATCTGCAACATTTCCAGTTTTCTGAAACTTGCAAATAAGTGTCTCCACGGTGTCGTGTGTGATGCTTGTGTGTATGCTTCCCGATCCAGCAATCAGTATCATTTCAATTCTTCGCTGTTTTGTCAAAGGCATCTTCTTGGGTATCTCAAATATAAAAGAAATATACATTTTGCATTCCCCGATGTATGGAAACTTATGGCTCACCCTGTATTTCATTACTGGCTAGAAAGTTTATTACTTATTTAACGCAGCAGTCTCCTCACTGTGACCCTTTGCAGTGCATCTTACTCATCATTTACAGTTTCTCCACCATGTTTCTTGTAACAAAAAAATTTTGAATTTGCAGGAAATCTAAAAATATCACAGGGTAATTATGTTGCTGGACGTTATTGTTGACAATGCTTAAACACGTAACTTTGTCTTTAAACACAACAAACCAAAATAAAAAAAAACAAAAACAAAAACAAAACGATTAAAATAAATATCTTTTTTATTGCACATTTGTTGAATCCCAATCAGCCAGTGAGTTTTCAGGATTAGGATACTTTGGACCTCCAGTTAATGAAGCCAGCATCTAATGAACATGCCCACTCGTTTCCTACATGTTGGATAATCGAGGTTTTAGGGTGACTGTTTATTTTAACTGCAGTAAAATGTCTTATCACATAGGGATACTCTGGTTTCCTCCAGCAGTCAGGTTAACTGGTTTTATCTAAATTGTTTGTGGTGCTTGTCTACAGTGATGACCTGCCAACCAGTCCATAGTGGACCATACCCAGTGACCACTGGAGAAACACGCTAACTAATAATGACTGAAAGAAATAGAAACGTTTAAAAATAGCTTCCTCCACAGGGCGGCTAGACAAATCCTTAGAAAGGAGGAAGAGGAGGTCACTACAGCTGCTTCTCCACTTCACCACATAGAATAACTATATGATTATAGTTATTCTATAATCATCAATAACTATTTATGGGAAGCTAAGTGGCGTATCTCTTACCTGGATTTTTTATTAAAATTGTCTTAATTTGAATAATTTCTTAAGCTAATATTAAAAATGACAGATTTTCATTTTGTGTGTTGAAAGAAACGTAAAAACCCTGAATCGCTGCAGAGTGATTTTCTCGTGTTAGTGCAGCCCTGCTTTCTTCCTTTTTCCTCCTTACACCATTTTTTCTTGACCCTAGAGAATAATTTAATGTGACTCGTCTAATTGTGATCAACCAGCTGTTTTATTATTTGGTTTTCAGCACATGTTGGATCTGTGTTGAGAGATCTGACAATACAAACACTGAACTCTGGCTGCTAGAAGATGTTGCACAGTCTGGGCATCACTATGACGGCAAATGTTTTTGGAATCCTTGTTGCAAACTGGAGGTTCCTCCCCTCCGACCTTTAGATTCACATACCAAATCAGTTTTTCACACCATCCTAAGCAGCGCTACCCACATGGATGTTCTCTCCTGCTCAGACACACGTCCCTTTGAAGCCCCTTGCTCTTTTCTTCAGCCGCCAGCAGACTGACTGACAGCCTGGTGGAAGGTTTGTTTTTGGATCTGCTTTTGAAAGGCTGTGACAGTCAGAGAGGAGTCCTGCTGATGTGTGAAGCACCCCACCGCCTTGACCCGTAGACCCTTTTGCGCCCCCCCGCCTCACTTATTGATGACTGCAGATGCGCCTGCCTGCATGATAATGACCCACATTGGAGGACCCTCGCACAGTATTTGTCTGTAAATCACAAAAAAGGGGGTTTATTTGAGCACTGCATGTTTTATGGTACTCTGTGTGTGTACACTGTTTGAGAAGTTGCTTGCTGCATTATTGATGGCCCTCAGGGAGGGATGAAAGTGTGAACAGTGGCAGCAGAGGGATGGAGAGGACAGGGACTTGGTGGAGGCACTTTTCAGAGCGGAAGAATGCAGTTGGAGGTTTAGTTTTCCAACCTGGATGGCGGCAGCATATGCCAAAAGAGGCTGGATAAGGAAGAAAAAGCAATGTGTACTAATTCTTTTACTCTAACCTTCGATGTTGAGCAGTCATCCACCGCTCCACCTGAGGAAGGTTGACAACCATCTGTTATCAACTGCCTATAACTTGAGATACAAGAGATCCTGTAACCTCAAGTTACAGGATTACCTGAGATACATTTCTTTGAGATTTTCACCATAAGAGCCATAATCTGTATTCTTTGTGTATGTAAAATTATAATGGTGTGAACTAGAGAGGAGAGGGTGTCTGATCTCCAAGTCCAAAGTGAGCCCAGCAGAAGCTGCTAGAAACACTGCAGGACCTTCAGAGTGCAGCAGGATTCTTTGCAGCATAAATAGAGTGGTTGGTTGGTTGCATATTGTGGATATTGTGTGAAGGAATGAGTGAAACAGCAGCCGCAGGGCTAAGGTTGAATGCATCAACCATATTTTTGTCCTTAATGTGAAAACAGGTTGGGATTGTGCACAAGGAGGCTGCAGGTCTTGTTGCATCAGCATAATCCTAGACAGCAGGTCAAAAACAGGTATCTGTAGTTGGGTTTAGGTTCACATCATACTTTGACAATTCCTTGACTCCTAGTGCAGGTATTTCTCTTATTTGACAAATTTCTTTGCTATACTTGTGTCGTGGTTTGAGGTTTTGTGCAGATGCACTTCTGTGCTTTTTCGTTATTTTGACCTAGATAGAGAACTTGACTGGCGTGTAAATTTCCAGATTAGGCTTCATGTTGCTGTGATCATTGCCTAACAGCAATGAAGCCTGACTTCTTTACACCCCTCTGTTATAGAGCTTTTCCTTCTCTTTATGTGGCCCCATTGTTTCACTACACACATCATCACCATTCATATTACCAGTCCTAATTTCTGCTTCATCACCACGGGTTATAACTGAAATGCCTACAGCTGAAATGCAGACTTTTACAATTACAACGCTACTGATTGAATAGTGCAGCGACTTGTCATATACTAAGACTAACTATGTGTAATCTTTTGTGCAAAGAAAAAGCAGAAGTGCAAAAATATATTCTACTGTAAGAAAACCCCACCTTTCTGTATAGAATATTTAACATCCTAATCTCAGTAAAAGGAGAGAAGGATCCCAGAAAATCATGATTGGCTTTTTGAAGCCATTTCACAAAACACTGTAGGCTGTGAACATGTGGTCAGTCCATCACACCACAACAACTAACACTAATCGTCAACCACAGTAGTGGAACATTTAATATCTGCATTGTGGTGTAAATGTCTTCAACAGCAAAATCATCTCAAAGACAAATTCACTCACCTTTGTTTTTAAGTGTGCCTCTGAAAAGTCTCTATTTTCAAGAACTACAGGCCACTTATAGAAAACAATATTAACTGGTATTTAGTCAATTCAGATTCAGATTCAAAATACTTTATTAATCTCATTAACTACAAACAAGTGTGCAGCAGGTATGCCAGCAGGGACCATTATGCAAGTCATTTATTCTTAAATTACATATTTTTGTGATTCATATAAATTTATAGCATACATACATACGTACATACGTACGTACGTACACATGTCATATCCACACACGTGCTCAAAGCAACGCTCCTCTTCACAGACAACAAATCTGAGTGGTACATGCCAAATGGGACGCATTGAAATACCAAAGATGGGTAGATATGGATGTACCAGGAAGCTTTTTTTAATGACCTCTATGCTTACTCAGGCAGTTTTTATAGTTGCCACATAATTACAAATTTATTCCCAAGTCTCTAAGATGAGACTCGACTTAGCTCAGTCTGGGAGTCGTTTTGTTCTTTTTGCAGAAGCTGCAGAAAAATGAAGACCATTCAAATAGCTTAATTCATGATGGGGTAAGGTTGCCAGCCTTTTGTACAGAGGAGCTGCTCTAGGGCTGCGATATTGATCTTCTCCGCATAATGCAGCTTCTTTGATGTAAAAACATCTATAAAAATTATTTTTTTTAAAATACTAAAGTTTATTCCACTTCAAAGACCAAATTATTGATTTGTGGAGATCTGACACTGAAAGGAAGGTTGAAGGTTGAAATAATGTGTATTGAAGCTTTTGTTCGGTTTTCTTTTTTTTTATGTTACATATCATACCATGAAATAGTGGCAGTTCACCACACTGACAGCAGGGATGTTGTACTCTACACTGTAACATTACATAGGATGACACAACCTTTCCTTTTTTTGTAAGACATGTAGGCTAATAACACATGTACATGCATGCATAAGCTGAGACCGGAGCAGCCTCTCGGACGCCTCCGAACACATCTGATGTTGTATGCTAATCTCCTAACCTTGTGGGTGCCCAGACCCAAATCCAGAATATCCAGAGAGAGAGAAAGAGAGAGCAACAAAGAGCTGCCTTCTCTGCTCGAAGTGCTTTGACCCAGGCCGCTGATTTCCCAGCTTGCACTCAAGCTCTGGTAATGAGCGCGTGGAGCTCTATGAAAATCCGCAGTTGGTATTGAAAAGAGGCCTCTGAAACTATGATTTTTCAGCGTGAGTCATTGGAGGGAAGTGAATGGCCCTGATTAGACATTGAAATCGGCTTGTATGTGACAGGTGGTGCTTCTAAAACGGCAGAGGGAGGTGACAGCTTGGAGTAAGTCCAGCGAATCCACATGCAGACAGAGGAAGAGGAGACATCAGGTGACGCACAAAAGAGAAGCTCCTTGAAACGACGAGGAACAATTTGATGACTCCGTCGCACAAAAGCTGCCATTTGTGAACAAATCTGAAAGTTCTCATTTATTCTTAGAGAACAGGTTTTTTTTGAACAGTGAATGATTTGGAATTACTTGCTTACTTGTTTTTATTGTGACTCTTTTTACATATAAAACACAGTTTGCAACTTTGCAATGGTAAGAAGCCGGTTGTGGCAGAATGTGTTGATAAAAATACTTGTTAACTGTTAAAATATTTTTTTTTTCTCTGCATTCAATAGTGCTTCTTTAAATGTAACAATTTATAAATATATTTTGTCACTGATGTAATTTGGTGCTCAATATGGCCAGAAGGGGGAGACATTTTTTAAAGTTTTGTTTAAGGCGCAACAACGCCAGTTGGGGGTTGTTACTACCCAACAAATTGATAATTAGGTCCACAAATGCATGATGAACAATAAACTGAGTTCTACAAAATATTTTATTTTATCAATAAAACGTAATCCCAGGCTTCAGGCACACTACTCGATCCCTCAGGAAACACAGGAAGGTGTCTGATAAAGACAATTATGTCAGTTATTCCACAAAAAAAAACAAAAAAAACATGCAATGCAAAAATCAGGCAAATCAGCAATCAAACCAAAAACAAAAAACTCATTAGTAAATTACATAATACACCAAAACAAACACAAAATGTGAGAAAAAGACTCAAACTCAAAAATTGTGGAAGAAACTCTTAAAGTTCAGTCCTGCACCCCATTGCATCGTGACACAGGGGAGTCATGAAGGACTCTACCCATCCTGCACACAGACTAGAAGGGAACCACAAGCAGAAACATTCTGAGAGTTCTCATCATCACCATTTCTCAGCGAGAACTATTCAACCTCACAGAGTTCTGTGGTCTTCAACTCCTTGAAATTTTTGACTCAAATTTGGGAAAGCAGAGACTTTCGGTGACAAATCCAATCCCAAAAAGTCTACTGTCTGTTCAACAGATTGAACTGATTTCTGAAGTGATCCCAGAACATCGAACTCTCTCTACATCCAGACACCTTTGTAGTTGCTGTCATCCCTGCCGTGGGATTTACTCACTGAAACGACATGACCACAAAAACAGTACGGTCCCTGTCAAAATCTTTTTTAGTGTTTATTATGGTTTTCATTTTTAATCTCTTGTCTGGTGAATTTCTTTAAAGCCCCCTCAGCCAAACATTTCCAATGGTTTCAAATCTATGAGAGGTAGCGAACAAAGGTATCTGTCAGGAAAGAACAGACCTCTGTTTGATTGTCTGCCAAGCTTTGTGCTCCTACGCTCCAGTCATGGTCTTGGTATCTAAAAGGATGTGACAAAATCCTTTCCTGTATCTCCTTTCTTGCCAGTTTGTCTGGTATTCATTCTTTTTTAGCACCCTTGTTCAGACATGAGTGCTTACAGCTGCCTGTGTTTAATCTGTCTTGTAGCCTGGTGCAGCTCTAAGCATTTCTTACAGCATAGCATGTTCTTACAGGTTTGATCATATGGTACCTTGTTATTAAGGAGGGGTTCCTTTTCCTTTTCCTTTTCTTGCCCTGTCTGTTTGTATGGTTTATTTTAGAAATTGTGGAGTACTCACCATTTAGACCAATATTATACTTTTTAGATCATCATGCAAAGAAAGTTCCTTTAGGTTATTCCAGACAAACGAAGCACAAAAAATTAGATATAGTAGAAGATAGCAGAAACTGAGGTGAGTTGAGCTTCCTTGTTGCTAGGAAGCAGTAAAGGTATATTTATATTTCAAGCTTAGAAAGTTAGCTATATTGATTAATGATCCAGGGTTAAATGCATAGTGTTGGGTCAGATTAGAATATTTATTGAGAGTGGTAATAAATATCCCAATCAGATTTTCTGTACAAACGTTTTATGCTTTATTCTTTATAGCTTGGCAGACTTTCTGAGAACAGCACCCCGTCTTTGTAAAGGAAAACATTTTTCATGATGTAATGTCCTTTGTTTTTTCCTTCCCCCTGGACTTCAACCTCTCACATTAAAAATGACTTCTTTAATTTCACTAAGCTATCTCAAGATGTGAAATTTCCCAGTGTTTTCTAATTTCTATCTTTTCTATCTTCTAATTTTTCTCCTGTTCTTCATTCTCCCTCACCCCCAACTCTTGTGTGCATCTTTTCTTTCCTGCTAAGACTTGCCCACTGCTTCTGCCTCATTTTCAGGTTGTTATCCAGGCCTTTGATGGAGGGAGCCTTTGAAAAGCTCCAGAGGACGACTCGACAGCTCTCCCCCACTGTGTCGGTGTTAGCGGCGTCTAAATTGGGCCGAGTAGAGGAGGTTGACTCGTTGCTCCTGGAGGGAGAGTGGGAGGCTGGAAGCTGATCAGACAGCCCACTGCTGAGGGTTGGAGGAGCTGCTCCCGCCTGCTACCTGGAAGCTGAGGGGAGACAGTGGTGCACATGGCACCAAATCCTTTAATCACACTGACTCACACACCCTCTGTTCCCAGCATTAGAGTAGTTCTGTATTTTGGTAATCAGTCATTTTCTCATTCTTTTTTATATTTCCACTTGAGGTCAATTACAACTGATTTCAGTTTTTTTAAAGAAGCATCTTGTAGTTCTGATGCTTAGGAAACAGCGAGAAGTACCGGAAAACCTTCATTATACTTGATAGATGAATAGTTTCCATTGAGTGGTCCGACATGGATCAGTGCAGTTTGGTATGCTACTTCATTGTCTGGTGTATTCAGAAGAGTGTTTCCACCACTAGCCGCATTCAAGTGGGGTGGTACGCAAATAGATAACGTTGGGTCAATCTAGTGCAGTGGTTCCCAAAGTGTGGGGCGATCTCATAGAACAATCTGAGTATGTAATCTTGGTCACCATGACCTTATGTTTCAACCACTCCTTCAGCAGCCCCCTCTCCTCTGCGTTCATCAGTCGGCCCCAGGCAGATCTCTGCGTCTCTGCTGAGCCTAAACGTCAACAGACTTGGCCGCCTGCTGCTGGGAATGCTATTGACTTTACCACCTTGGCCGCTCATGTGTCTACAAGGGCCCTTCCAGATAATTAATGCAAACATATTGTGCGTGAAGTGCTCCATTGATGCTATAGCGTTTTATTTCACACACGTACACGCACACACACACACACACACACACACACACACAGTAAACTCACGCAGTACACACACACAAACAGCAGAAATACAGACGATAGTCTGGGATGGTGCTCAACAGCAGAAGGTTCAGGTCTGAGAGAAAGAGGTTCAAATAGGAGACATATCTCTGTCGTGTCTTAGCAGACGTTTATCACCTGATTTTGCCTAATTGATGAAATAATCAAATGAGGTCAAAGGTCACTCGGCACATTGAGACAATGACATCTGCAGGATGTGGCATTGAATATTTATGTTTCTAAAATACTTCTGGACACTCTAGTAACCATTCTTTGTTATAATAAGTTATGCATGTCATAATTTTTTATATATATATATATGTATAAATAGGCCAGATTTGTGTCGTTTAGACTATGCAGATTCCCACCGGCAACAATTGTTGCCAAGTATAAAACCTACATTTTCACTAACATAACCAAGATAAAATGTAATAATTCATAAATATCATGTGTTAGGGAGGTACAAGGATTGAAATGCATGCACTTATTTTGCAGGAAACAATTTGGGATTAAATGGGTTAATGAATGAGGACAATGCCTATATGTTCTAGGTTTCTTGAAACGTTTTAATATCTAATGCAGAGAAGCTACTGACCTTCTCTGCATTAGAAGATTTGGTCTGAAACTATCAACCATGTCTACAATATTTAACACACGAAACCAGATATTTACATACAAAACGTTCAAAACATTTTCCTTTCTGACTGAAATTACATTCTTCCTGTTTTAGGTCAGGTAAAATGTGTGAACACAACACTGGTTAATCTACTGAGTTCAGCAGACTTTTCATTTCTAAATGTTTCTTCTTCAGCGTACATCTTTGGGATTGTTTATGAATTTACCAAAAATAGTGACGGATGGCGGGCAAAGCATGCAGACTCTTGAGTTACGATAATATTTCTGTTGTGTGTGTGCACAAAACTAGTTCTTCCTTTTGAGATATTTACTTCATAGGAGATTGAATGCTAAATAGATTTTTGATTTGATTATGAAGATGTAAATCCTAGATTATTTAAGTTTGTTGCGAATCTCTGAAGCATTGACCCGACGTCAACATGTCATCATGGCCAATCTCAGAGCCCTTAGATGTTTTAGGTCATGTGAACCTACAACAGTTCTTTGCAAAAGTTTAATTTATTCCCTATTTCTTTATATTTGCTTGTAAGCAGATAGATGTTCTCACCTATTTTCAGTTCAGACCTCGAGTCTGACCTCGACAGCACATTGTGCAATCTGTGGTTAAAAATGTCAAGTGGAGACTGAATGAGTCTTCACATCTCCAGAAGATAATCCCTATCTGAAAGTCATCTGTTTATGAAACAGCAAAAAAAAAAAGAAAAAAGTACACATTGTCCTCGATTAAATGTCAAGTTTTCTACTAACAGTCCTTTGTGATTACCTTGCAGGAACTAAAATGAAATATGTTGTTGCTTACGCTGTATTATGTTTTTTTTTTTTTTTTTTTTTTTACAAATTGATCAAAAGAGATCAGAATTTATTGACATTTTGCGACGACTGCTGAGAAAAAAAATCTAATTTAATTAGTTCTTGGCTGCTTTTCTCATGTATTTGTAGAAATAATAGGTATAGGACTTATTTTATCCCGGGACAATTCCATGGAAAATTCCACTTCTGGTTCCTTTTTGTTTGACCTTTTGTTGTCACACCTCTCTCTTTTTTTGTTTTGCTCTGCCAATTTGGTTCCACTTTGTCTTTGTGCAGCTTCGCTGTTTATTTAACTCCCCTTTGGGATCAATAGAGTATTTTTGCATTGAATTTGAATTGTTTTGCATATTTAAGTATCATCTTGTTATGAGAGGACTTTGAGACTGAGTGGAGGACTGTCTGCTGGTGGCATCGGACTGAACTCAGCATGGCACAAAGAAATAGTTTGGGGTGAACGTGCATGGCAAAGGATTGTAATTTTTAAAAAAACTTAATATACATAAATTCCAAAAAATAAATCTAAGTACGTAGAACACTGTTGTGTCTTAACTGTATTAGGCTTAAAATTTCTGAGAGATTTCCAGAAAAGCTGGGAAGCTGTTAACCAAGATCATTTCAAAAATAATGTTTTGTGTAGAAGATCCATGCAGCAGCTTTAAGGTCAAAAACCAATTTCAAATGGGATTGGAGTCTGTGACTGTCCACATGCTTTTCTGTTTATTTCTAATCATGCTTCCTGATCCAAAGATCCCTTGACTTTTGCTTTTATCACACACTTCAGCTCCCCTTTGTGTCTGAGACACTTCTGCCTCATGAGAAGACTGAAAATGAGAGCTAGCCTTCATCAGGAAGAGTTCAAAAGCAGCCCTCTCCCTGTCAAGTGGAAATCGCCCGGTGGGATCATCCCTGGTTCCTTCAGGGATGATCGGTGCTGAGAGAGAGAGAGAGAAAAAGACTGAGAGCAGAAATATCACAATGTGTTGACCGTCCACTACAAGAGGGAAGGACTTAACACTACAGATGAGCAGCAATAACGAAAGGAAACATTTGGATGGACAAAAACAACACTGGTAGCTGTCAGTCTGAATACGCAGAAGGAGCCTCCTATAGTGATTCACAGCATCAGTAATTGTTCTGTACCTCATTTTGACAGAGAGATGCAGAAACTGAAGTAAGTCACTTTGACTAATAACTGTAAAAATTCTTAGTAATATTTTATTAGAAAAGACTTTCTCTAATGATACAATCCACCACCCTCTTTCAGCTTCTTTCATCAAATTCTCCAAGATAATTATAAACTTTAAAATGTTCTGCAGTAAAACATGGATATTTTCCATCTGACTGCTTCTTGGGAACCTCCAACAAAATGTCCAGGAGGTTTGCTGGAGCTTTTTTTTTTAATGTGATTTAGTGGTAAATAAATGTGAGATCATTATAGTGGTGGGTAGCCTAAATATTGCGTTTAATGCTTTCTTAGACTCAATTGGCTTTAGTCAACATATTAACAGACCTTCCCGGTCTCGTTGTGGTGTTTTAGACCAGGGACCTTCAGATTCATGCCTCGGGGTCCAGCGTACTGCGGGTTTTAGACGCATCTCTGCTTCAACACACGAGTCGAATAATCAGGTCATTAGCAGGACTCTGGAGAGCTTCGCTGCACTGATGAGGTAATTCAGATATTTGACTGAAGTGTTTTGAACCAGGGACACATCTAAAGGTAGCAGGACACCAGACCCTGGATTTGGGTCCTGCTTCAGACCTTGTGCTGAAATAACAGCACTTCCCCGTTACCCTGTGCTGCCTCTGTATTATCAACCTTTGAGTTTATTTCAAATTGGTACTCAAAACCTCAGAAAATGTCCTTAACGAAGATCTTTATCAGACAATGCTGCAAAAACTTTTCAAGAATCTGTTCCATGTTTAATTTCCTTAGAATCTCAGAGAGACACAGCTGAAGGCAATAATTCAATCTCAAATTGATGCTATAGTTCACAGTGTTACGTCCTCATTGTGTGTGGCATTAGGCGATGTGCAAGAAGGAAATTATCCCTAGGATGTTGGCTTCTTGGCGTAATTCAGAAGAGGATACTTTGCAGCAGAACACTGGGATGTTTCAGAGAAAATGCTGCTCTTCAAATCTAGAGTAAAGTAGAAACATAGTCTACTGCTGTATAAAAATACTATAAAAATTTGTGTATGGCCTTTGAACTCTTTTTCTGATGTTTAAATACTTTTATAATTCACAGGTCAAAATGACCCATAAGACAATCCTTGTACCCTGGTGGTTTACAGTCCACATGGAAATATAAACAAAAACAAAGTATCACTTTTTGTAATGATGTGGTCAATTTAGGAAAAGTTATAAAATTTCAAGTCTGAAAAAGATCGATTATGGTATCTTTCCTACAGCTAAACATGGTAATGGGTCACTTTTGACCCATTAAATAAAACTGATTCCTTTAGAAATAAAGTGATGCAGAACTTAATCTGACTATAGAACCTGATATAAGTTTGGATGGTTTTGAGTCTGTTGAGCTTATCTGAGTTATTAAAAACATCAGTTTCTTCCAAACCGTCCATCTGCATGTTGGACCCCAACCAAATTATTTAGAGAAGTGTTCCCTTTAAACATTTATCATTAACCTATTTTTACATGCACATTTATTACAAGTTTTGAAGGCTTTTAAGAAAACTCTCAATCAACATGACGCAATAAATTAAACACCTACATCTAATCTTCCTTTCCTATCTGCAGTAGGAAAGGAAGAAAGGAAGAAACTAGTTGCTAATCAAGTGTGTAAGAATTTAAATGGTATTGATCAGTTTGAAGAGCTTCAGTCAGCTTTCAGAGCTCGTCATTTCAGCACTGCTGAAAGGTACAAATAACTTTCTCTTGGCCTCAGACAATGGACTTGGTTCACATTTGGATCATTTTTAATTTCAGAATGAGTATTTTAAATCCTCGACACAACAACATAATGATAATATTACCTTAACACATTCAATCACCTGTGAAGAAAAAAATACAGAAGGAGCTGCATGTCCCTCATCAATTTGTGTGCAATTGCGTGTCGGGGTGCGTGTGCGTGTTTGTGTGTGTGTGTTACCTCATTTTCACAGTCAGGGCTTTGTCCCGCAGGAGCTCTGCTTCATCAAGTCTAGTTGTGGGTAGCAAAGGGCATCATCATTAGATTAGTCTCTGATCACCCTCCCTAAATAATTATCCCGCTGGCCAGGCTCCTGCAGCATGCAGACTTAATTGATTTAATGACGTGTGCTCCCTTCCTCTGAGTTGGTGCCTCACTCCTCTGTTTTTCTGCTCTGCTTCGAGTGCACATTTCCTCCCTGTGAGTTAAGGATTCAATTTCTGAGTCAATGAGGTGAACGGGCTCAAGATGAATGCTTTGTTCTAATTTCTTCTCCTTATGCTGTTGTGGTTACATTTCATTACGCTTTAAATGTCTGAGGACATAGTTGACATCAGCAGCATGTTTTCCCTGTGCGTGTGTGTGTTCGGTCAGTGCACTCCAGCTTAACTCCAACAGTCTAAATGGCCTGTGTGTGTCCAAATGCCTGTCCTGTCGGTCCCTGTAATGGACTGGTGTCCTGTCCAGACTGTGTGAATATGGAAGACAAACTATTCATTTAAACTGAAATAATTTTAGTTATTCTTTTTGCACTTAACATTAAATATTAGTTGCTTTAATCCTACTTTGAAGCTGGAAACCAGCATAAGCCAGTAGTTGGTTTTTTTGCCCAGTGGTTCTCAGTTTTTTTCTCTGATGCCCATATGGATGACACTTCCATCCATTACAAACTGAAACACTATTGAAAAACTGATAGGACTTAATTATTTAGCTGTGCAAAACCACCGGTCTGTCGTTTTTCATTTTACCGACACAAACTTCTCCATCTGTCCTCCTTCATCAGATCTATTGTGCATCTGTAGGCTACTTCTTCTGCTGGGTTGAGCAGGTTAGTGTTAATTTAATCCAGACCTGGACTGGTGCATTAAGTACAGCTTAACTACCAAACAGAATGCCACACTTTTAAAATATCAGTACTGCATGTTTTAACACCGCAGCCGCTTTTCTAATCTTCTAATGATGACTTGTGGCTCGATGTTCTCCTGACATTTTTTAAATTCTTGACCTATATGAGGATAAAATAAACCAAGCACTTACCCACAGTAACCTTTGGTTTGGCCTCTAGGAGCATGAGACCCTCTCAAAAGCCTGCATTCGCTCAGCCTGCTGTCAGACGGTGATTTGAGTGCTCTGCGATTATCTCTGGCATATTGATTTGGCGTGTTTAAAGATTGACTTTGACACAAGCAGCAGAAGCAGATGCTGGGCTAAGGCGTATCTGCAGCCATGAATATCCTATAGCTGTGGGCTAATGCTCGACCTTATTGCTGTCTAATGAACCACTAAGAGGCAATCACTGCCATTTGCCCACCTCTCTGCTTCCACGATGAATCATACGCTCGTCGACTGGTGCCAGCCAGCTTGCACTCAGAGCTGCAAACCAACTCACAGCTTTTACAAGGTGGAGGGTCAGATTAGTTGTGGGGAAACTGCACTCCCTGCTGAGCTTCAGTCGTCTCTTCACCAGCTGACATGATTACATGTAAACAATCAGCAAAGGCAAATGAGCATGCAGAAGAAGCACTCGCTATTAGCGAAAAGAGATAATGAGGCCGTGGTGCGATTGTGTAAATCGAAGGGGCAGGTTGAGGCATATTTACCCCTGTGTGGTGCATACTTGCTAACGCGGCGGGCTAATTGGTTGGTGCAACAAGACATACGGAAATCAATGCAACCCCCGGGGGAGCAGAGTGAAACAAGCCTTCAAGAGTTGGACGTATAAAGAAAGCAGCAGTAACCTCTACATGACTGCCTTTATGACTAAGGACAAAACAGGCAATGGCAGACGGTTCTTAGTTTGAAAATTAATGAATCGTGTCACCCCCCCCATAGCATTTAAAACTATTACTTCCACCCTCGATCATTGAGTTTTATGATAAAAACCTCGGCATGGCTGCGAATGCACATTTAATTGGATTAAATGTTGCTCTGTTCTTGCACACAGAAAGTCTCCTGAGATTATTGGTGGTTGTTGCCAGTTTATCCATGAATTCTCAGAATACAGAAAAATCTATTATCTGAATATACTTTAGTCTTTACACACTTCTCGTTGGAAATATAAGGCAATTAAGCATTCATTTCCACAGCACTGTTGTTGATGAGCTTTATACTGTAGCTGCATGGTAGATGTTAAGGTCTGAACGATAAACAATATCCCGCAGCTCAGCCAGAATATACCAACTTTTCAAGGAAGAATCCTGGAAGTTGTTTGAATTTTCTGACTCCTTTATGGAAAACTGTAACTCTGTGTTCTTAAAACAATCAGAAGGGTTGGAGTTTGATTCCAGAAGGTCGGTTTCTTTACTCGAGTCGGTGCTAATGCTGATCAAGTTATTAGTCAAGTTAAACTCCTGGAGTATGTGCTTTCAGAAATGTGTAAGTTTTGAGAGTACTTAAAAAAGTGTTGTTTAATAATAATAACTGGGAAAAATGGATTCTAAATGGGACAGATCAGCAACTCCACTTCATTAGTCTTCTATAGTGCTTCTCTAGACTCTTAGAGTTGCTTTACAATTTGATGCATTATTCATTCACTCCTCAGTCACACTTAGTTCTGGTTGTCACCACATCAGCATCGACTGCAGAAGATCTTTCCTGCCAACAGCCGTCACCATCTTCAATAACTCTTTGAAGAGTCCAAATTAATGAGATACAACATTTCATTTCCCTGTGGGGTTAATACAGTACTTTTGAACTTGAATTGGAATCTTGAAGACACTGACAGGATACACCACAATGTCAGAATGTAGGCAGCTTTCATATTTTTTAGAAATTGGATTAGAAATAATGGAAATATAAACATTTTTGTGATAGATTCATGCACATCCTGCACTGGAACAGGATGTTTTTGTCGACATGACTCAATGCAAAGTAATGGCGCCTGCAGGTGCACATCACTAGCAACATAGGAGTTAACAGGTAATGTAATGATATACATTGATGTGCAAAGCAACACTTGTAGGAGAAAATGATTCCTCTTATTCTCCTTGCAAAATAAATCTCCATATCACCACCTGCCATAGACGGGTGTAGTGTGTAATTTTACAGTCTGTCGGTGGAACAAAGTAACACAGAAGTAGCAAGTAACAGAAAACAAGAGCAATGTAGTGGAGTGAAAACTATACATTTTATCATTAACATGAAGAGGACTGAAAGTAATGCATGTAAAAACCCAAAGTACAAATTCCCAATAACTGTAACTGCACACTCAAGTAAATGTACACTTTACATTGTCACCGCCCAACTCTGACTCCAACCTTTCCCTGTCTTGTGTCAAGGCATAAAGCTCAAGTTGGCAACCAACTTGATTTGTGCAGGTTGAATATTCAGATGACTGAATGTGAGGTATGTGCGAATGGGTCATGTAAAGGTTCTTTCAGGCATAAGACTAGAAAAATGCTTCATTCTGATTAATGTTTCTAAGGATAATTTTTTAAATCGCTGTAGACTGCTTTTGTGTCAAATAACTTTTACTTCTGAATTCTGAAGTTTTGAGAGCTTTGAAAGCCTTCTTGGAGTAATTCAATGATTTAAGTCCAGGCTGCCCCTGATTTAATGCCTGGGTTCTACTGGCTGTTTTTTTTTTTTGTTGAACCGACTTTGCATTTTTCAGTGTTAATGCACAACATGTCTTGGCCAGAACTTTCAAAAAAAATTTCTCAGGATATTTTTGAATAAATTACCGTCTACTCAGGACCGAGGTTTAAGATATTACAGCCACATGGGTGGATATGAAAAAGTTGAACACAGACTGCTCAGTCCTCTCTCCTGCAGACAGGAGAAGTAGCGTATGGACTTGCATATTTGCTTTTTATGCCAAACCTGTGACATCAATCAACTCCAAGTATGGCATCCGAATGTTGCTAGTAGGCGAATGTTCTCATGGTGCTTTCACCATTGTCTTCTTCCCTCCAGCTTAATTTGTCATCAGTTGGCTTGTTTTATTATGAGTGGGTGACTTCCAGACATGAGTAATCCTGGATTTCAAAACCTATTTTTCAAATTATTTAATCCCCCTTTTTGGTTAAATGAAGGAAATCAATTTCAGTTCTGTCTACACCTCCTCATGAAATGAGTCTCCTCACAAATGGTGCCTGATCAAAGTGTTCTGCAATGCATCCCAGATTGTCCTATTCAAATTTTCTTTAGTTTATATTTTTATAAATGTACCTGGGAATATCTGTTGTTTTTGCCTCAGTTACGTTCTAAGCTTCTTGCTTTCTACCCTTCTGTCAAAGCAACTGGAAATATGGTCAATTTCATGTCAGTGGTTTTGCTCTCTGAAGCGGGATTACAATTCCATCCCAGCAAATGATTACTCAACTACCAGAAAAACGGTCAGTATTGTGCCTTCACCTTGTGTACTTGTAATTTTAGTGAATGAATTGTTTTTAAATAGTTTGAATTTAGTTTGAACAATGCAGGAGAGATTTGTTTGGAGGCACCTGCCAGGGGAGACAGATTATTCACATACACAACAATTTAAGACATTTCTTATCAGTAAGTTTACTGTTTATCCAAATTAATCCTGGAATTGGATAAAATGTCTGACTTTAGGAGATTTTTCAACTTCCTATGTGGCGAAGCTGTCTGTTAGCAGTTCTGTGAAGTGTTAACGCTCCAACACAGACTGCTACAGGAGATACTTCTTGCACATAGACATCATCAACTGCAACTCCATCCATCCATCCATCCATCCATCCATCCATCCATCCATCCATCCATCCATCCATCCATCCATCCATCCATCCATCATCTTGCTCATCCTTGCAGGGTCACCAGGAGGTCTGGTGTTTATCTCCAGTGGTCATCAACGCAGGAACCATCCTGGTCAGGTCGCCAGTCCACCGCAGAACTACAGCAACGCTCTAAAGAGAATTATATGAGTTACAACAACGATACATTTTTCTCTGGGATTAATACAGTACTTTTGAATTGAATGGAAATGACTTAAACGTAGGTTTACTGTGCAAAAGTTAAACATTCTAACTCATCAGACCTAGAGATTTTCTCAGAATAAAGATTAGTATCTTTAGGGTTTGTCAGAAGAGAAAAGGGACAAGCACATGAATAGGTTTATATAAATTTAACACCAGCAAATGCCAAACTCAACTGGGTTCTTTTCTTTCTGCAGGCTTCACCAACTCAAATTTAAGACTTTTTCCAAGGCCATAATGAAGGAAATTTAAGACCCGTTTCATGATGGAAATATACAAGAAAGATGGCAGGCATATAAAATAGTACACTGCTCAAAAAAATAAAGGGAACACTCAAAGAACACATCCTAGATCTGAATGAATGAAATATTTTCATTGAATACTTTGTTCTGTACAAAGTTGAATGTGCTGACAACAAAATCACACAAAAATCAATCAGTGTTGCTTCCTAAGTGGACAGTTTGATTTCACAGCAGTTTGATTTACTTGGAGTTATATTGTGTTGTTTAAGTGTTCCCTTTATTTTTTTGAGCAGTATACGTCGTGTTGCATTCTTACTGACCATTCTGTACTCATTTTCATTTTCCTCTCATTCTCAGCTGTATTTCTCTCTATAGTATCAATAGGCAAGACTGGTGCTTGACCACAGTGTTTAAAGTCCACTAAACCTCAAAGAACTCTTAGAGCCCACTGTTGTCTGGGCAGCTTTAGCCAACAGAAAACGCCAGCCCTTGATGGATGTAAAGCATTTAGCAAGCATGGGTCTGCTGGCAGTCAGCCACCTTGAGTCACAGAAAGTAATGATTTCACAGCACGACTCAAACTTTTGCCTAACAGAAATCAAGCAATAAAACCACATGAGATAATAACAAATACAATGAAACTTATATGAGATTAAATAGTCCTGCCAAGAAAAAATGTAAGACCTGTGAGTAAGACCAACTGACTTTATTTTTGCAAATGAATTTAAGACGTTCTTCATTTTAGATGCATGAGTTTAAGACTTTTTAAGTATGTACAGATACCCTGCTCTATGAAAATGTGCTCTCAAACATTTCTCAAACAAATCAGGGAATGTTGTTGCCTAAACTCAAACCATGACTTAAAAGTCAAAGCAATAGCCAAAAATATGAGAAATGAAGGAAAAGTTCATAATTTGCCTCAGGGGTTTGTTACTGACTGGTGCAAGTCGTGAAGGGAGACATTAAGAATATGCTTACTGACTCCAAATAGCACAATGAATGTATCGCGTCTCGAAGCAAAGAAACAGAATGTTTTAAAATGTAAGCATCTAAAATTGACAAAAGAATAAGACTGAATGAATTGGACATGCACACAAATCCTGTCAGAGGAGACTCCTAACTTCAATGACATGTGGCTACAAAAATAGTTTAAAATCCAACTTCCAGACAACAATAATATATAATTCTACCTTGATGTAGTACTCAAGGTTTTTTTGGTTTTTTTTACCATAACAATAAAGCATGGTCACACTTTTGTGACTACTTTATCCTACGACTTAGATGACAAAATAAGTTTTCAAATTAACGTTAGAACCCGTTTTCCGTTTCTTTATTTGCTAACATACACTACATGTAGGCTATTCAATGGTTGTTGAAAGAGACAACAAAATCCTTTAGACACAGACCTGTAGTTGAGAAATCCAGATTAAAAAAAGCAGAATTACAAAATTACGACTCCTCTCCACTCTCATCCCTTGTGGCTTCCCATGGAGTGGCTGCGGGTGAGTGCACGTAATTACTCCCATCTCTGCAATTTCAGGGTGAGTAGGTGGATTGACAAGCTGCATACAGTGGTATTAATTGTTCCACTACATGAAATTGAAAGTGCAGGAGGGGTAATCAAGCAGCTTTATTGACATGCTGTAGAAATATCCGTTCTCCTGGATGTTTTCCTTTTGAGTTTGAATAACCAAAAGTCCACTAATAGTTCACCTGTTTATCATTGGAGCCAAAATAAAAGATTATGCTGTTGCATGAAGGGTTTATAAATGCACTAAGAGTTGGTGATGTGACAAGAATATAATTATCAATTTTCTTATGATGATTTTTAAGAAAGATCAGAAACATTTCATGACAATTTTAATAGCCATAGTTCTGAAAGTAGAATACCAAACTCAATTATTTTAGTGAATGAAATAATTGTCAAAATGCACAATTTTGCCAACTTGTGTAAAGCCGACTTCACATTTTCAAAATAAGTCGCCATTCTTAAGACACAAAGTCTAAATCACTGGCAATTAGAACTACAACTACAAAACTGATGACAATTTATTTCATATTTGCCTTCAAAATTAAGCAAAACTGCTAAAGTAATGAGTGCTGGCAATGATTACAATTGAACAGTCTGAAGATTATTATTGCAGGCAAATTCATGAGAGGTTGCCTTCATCGTCAATGTAGCCATTCGACTGGTAGCAGTAGTGGTTTTAATATTTCATCAGAATTGTAACACACTCAGAGCGTCTCCTGTTTTCCATTTTATACGGGATATGATTATTTAGAATATAAGGTTGTCAACCAAAGGCTCACTTATTACATAAATCTTCTAGCAGAATACTGTGTGATGGTTTACTGTATCTCAGCCCAGCATTTCGCCATGTGACCCATAATGCTGCATGGAGACACCAGGTGCGTTCTGCTGACACAAAGATAAAATGACATCAGTTCAATCAGTGTCACTAGTCTGAAAAAACCCTACCAGGAGGCAAAAACCATAAAAACCCACAGGGGGGCCTAGACACTTGTGAGGGGTTTGAAACTTTTATGTGACAAAAGTTAATTAGACATGTTCATCGCTTTCATCGAGGCCACCTTTCTTTGCAAAGGTTCCATAACTCTATCCAGCATAAAGGCAACACACAGGCATTTTGGCACCAGTGTCAATCACCAACGCCGCCCTGGGTTCATTTGCGGCTTTTGTCGCTCGTTTTTATTCAGCGGCCATCAGTCTTGTAAAGAGGCAGAGAAAGGTTTCCCAAATTAATTGGATCAACGATTAAGCAGGAGGCATCCTGCCCTGCTGAGCATTGACAATGGTAGAAAAAAGGGTCAACACAGGCGCTGGCTAAAAATTGACACTTGAATTAGATAATGAAGAATAGAGGGCAGAAGAAAAACACAGAGGCCTGTCGGTGTGAGGTCTTCATGGAGGTCCAGACTGTAACCTGTTCAATGAGCCCACAGGGACGGCTTTGATTGACTGCTGTTTTGTAGCAAGGCTGGCATATGAAACTTTAAAACAAATTTCATATTTCAGCATTTTTTTTAAGTAACTTTGTCGTGACATATATGGACAACCACACGTTATATGGTTGCAATTATCATAAAATAGTTAGATGAGCTTTTTTTTTTTTATCTGATTCGTCAGTTTTCCCCAGAGGGAAAATCTGACTTCCCTCTGGGAATTCAATTTTTGAATTGAATTAATTTTAACCTGGTCGGTATTAGAACTAGTTCATGTGAGTTTGTAGAAGACCCTCCTGCTGCTAGCACATTGTAGATGAGCCCACCTCTAACAAAACTACCAATAAACTCTATTTCATGGTTTAATAAGGACTTTATGTTGGAAGAAAATGAAAAACCTCTTGGTAACACTTTATTTGACAGGTTGTGAATAAGACTGTGAGTGAGTCTTCATCAATATTTATGACTTGTCATAAAGTGTCATTTGGTAAATCACGACACTTTTAATACAAAGTTGACATTATTCAAAATGTCTTTGTTATGACAACTTGACTTTAACCAAGAAATCATGATCTGGCACAAATTTGTTATAAAAGTATTACTGATTAAACTTTAGCTTTAATAACATAAAGCTACACAATTTTTAAAGTTTAATCAGTCAATCAAATAAAGTAATTTCTCCATTTTAGATGTGTACAGCTGCAAAAAGAGTAACTAGGAAAATAAATAAAAACAATGCCTGGTTGTATAAACTGCAGCTTTTTGTGAAACTGAAACGCTGCCAGAGGTTTATTAACCTTGTTTCAGAGAACGTCTGCACCCTCTGCAAAGCTGTCTGGCTCCCATTCCCAGTTGTTCAGTTGATGGTCGTTCTCCTCTAGGTGGTCTCAGTGAAGCAATGACAGCTCGTGCAGAGATGTGATGTATCGAGGCCATGAAGAAAACCCACAGGCAAAGCTTCTGCTCTCTCTGTCGGACACAAACCCCGACCAAGTCACAACATAAAAGCTCACAATGAAGGGGCGGCAGTGGCACCGAACCTTACTCAGTGGTAGAAACTTCTCAACAACACCAGCTCCTCTGCTCCTCTTCTTCCCTGCCCTACTTAATAGAAAGCTTGAAAAGCTTCAGCGTATCCCCTCCAGACAGTATTTATTATCGAGTCATTTTAACAGTGCAACTAACTGCAGTTCTTTTTGTACATTTTTTTTATTTAGTCTTAGTTTATGCAAGTTCCTACATGTGACATTATCAGCCCCTTGCATAAACATATAATTGGGAAAAAAATTATTTTTTATGGTGGCTACAGCTTGTGGTAAATGGAACTGAGTGTTCCTTGTGTTTTATAATAACTTGTAATTTGGAATAATTATTTAAAACATAAAGACAGGAAAAGTAACTGAACATTTGTGTTTGCGTTCCAGGCCTACGATCCAGCACACTTTTTATTGAGTTGAAAGAAGTACAGTTTTATGTATAACAACAACTCACTAAGTCATAGTAAATGCACACTAAACCAGGTTAGCTGATAAAGATGGAGAAAATGACTGAAACCCCTGGTACTAGATTTGTTCACTACTTTCATCCACTTGGAAATGAATGTTTTGTCCGCAGTGCAACAAAACACACTCCTGTCTGCTGCACAGTGTATCAGACGCTTTTGATATATATTGGAACAGGATGAACAATGAACCACTTATTATTTACAGACGAAATAAATACCAGGAAAACACCATGGGACAGTGACTTTCTAATTCAAGCGTAATCAAGACCTGATAACAGGGAGAAAAACAACTCACTTGTTCAAGAAGAATTGCGAATGTGCACTCCAAAACAGCTACATGAGTCAAGCCAGTTTGAAAATCCATTTGTCCGTACTCATCCTGTTCACAGTGACCCCCTTGCTTTGTTTCTACATCATTTAGTGAGAGATATGCTTGTCGTAAAAAAAAGCCCTCCAAGTTTCTTCAAGGCCTTCATGGCCAATAGATTCTGGATAGAGGGGAATATACCTCCTTCAGGGTCCTGCAGAGGCTGCTCGCACTGTTTTGTGTTTTCAGTGAAAAGAGAAAGATCAGCAGGGGATTCTAACTGCATCTCAGGGGCCCCCTTCTTTATGAAAACACTCTGATTTTCCACAGTCCTTGGAATGTCCCGAAAGACTGCAGGAGCTCTAGGTGGCTCTAGGTGGCTGACGAGGGGCGTTGTGCTTTTCGTCCCCATTTCTTTCCCTCCAGTCGGACAGGTCAGAGGTCCTTCAGACAACAGACTGGACTCGGGGTAAACTGAGGAGACAAAGCTGCCAACGAGCTCCTGGCAGACTGGCCCACATCCAGCTGCTAGGCTTAAATTTCAATATATATATATATATATATATATATATATATATATATATATACATAAATTAAATCCTCCCAGGTTGATGACCCAGTGAGCTGCAGGTGCGCTGCTTCATACCAGGCTGCTCAGGAGAGACTCAGAGTCACACAGAAACACACAAAGATTCTGACAGTATGTCCATTATTTAATTCAATTCATTTTATTTACAGAGCACCAATTCATGGCACATGTCAAATCAAGGCACTTTACAAAAACAAAAAGGCAACTCAGTTTAGTCAAACATGCATTTCAATGTATCATTGAACAACATAATTATTATTGCTTAAGATTAGTACAAAAAAAGGTTTTCCTTCAAAGACTGTAGGCAGTCGTTGACTGGAACACAGAGTGACTGGACATAAATTCACAAAACTTCACATTTTCTTCAATATATATATTTTTTTCGCAGGGTTTAGGAATCCTACCACATGCCAGGTCCATTTTTTACACTCTCTGACAGAGAGGTTCTTTTTGATGGGCAACACAGTGAAAATGGCCCTGGAGGGCAGGAGCGTGAGACCAGGATCTGTTTCCTGCAAGCAAAATATCTATCTTTACTCCCAGCATTTTTCTGCACCCATGAGAGACACACTTACATCCAAGAAAAATGAAGTTGGCACTCAGTAAGCTTAAGGTAGAGAAGACAGTGTAATCACACACTGTGGATATACAATTCTCTCCAGCTGAACGAGGGCGGTGTCACGTTTCAACAGAATGAGCTGGAATAACAGACTGATCCATCCAACAATAATTTTCATTTCTTTCTCTCTTTCCAGATAATAATAAGAATGTGAACAATGCAATAGAGAACTTTACATATGCGTGTAAAAGTTTGCTCGTTATACCTGATTACTAGAAAAGATGTAAACAACTAAAGTGCTGTTCAACACTATCAAGGCCTCCACATGATGTCACCTGTGAGTGTACAAGTAATCTCATTAAAGGGAAAAACAGAAAGTTTATGGCTCATAATTTGAAGGAAAAAAATGCAAACATTTTTAAACGTCGATCAATCAAATAGCCCAATTTTGTGATTTTAGAGAGTTGATCTGCACATTCACACAAAATCCAATCAATGCTGTGCCAGAAAACAAAACAAATGCGGAGAAAATGAGAATCAATTAAGATACTCTACCTGCTGCATTGATAATTTATCCACAACTTTCCTCATGAAAGTCCATCCTGTCATTTCGTCTGATCTGATTCAAATACTAAACTTATGCATTTTCAGTAATATGTTGATCATGACATATTACCGAAACAACCGGAGAGCTTGGTAGAACTGTCCAGTCCAGTACTTCATTGATTTGAATCTTACATAACAGGAATTTCTTTCTTTCAAGAGGTAATTTCATATCAAAGCAGATGTTGTTCACATATGAGGTACCCCAAGGAACAGTCCCAGGACCCCTCCTATTCCACATGTAAATGCTCCCACTGGCTCAGGTCATAACTGAGTATAAGATTAGCCATAAAAACTATGCAGATGATACACACCTCTACTAGACTGTTACCAGGTGACCCATACATACACTAAATCCATGTGTAGAACAGATAAATGTGTGGGTGTGCCACAACTTTCTCCAGCTGAACAGAAACAAAACTGAAGTTATAATCTTTGGACCTAAAGAGAAACAATCAAGAGTCAGCTCACAAATTTGGTTGTTACATTTAGAAATGAGCAATTTGGTCCAAAATCTGTGTGGGGTGATGAACTCAGACGTGAACATTCAGAGCCACATAAAGACAGTTGCAAAGTTGGTCATCTTCCCAGGCTTAAAGGACTAATATCAGTTTGCAAATCCCTCAGTGGCTTAGCGTCGATGTACATTAAAGATCTGCTATTCTTTCTAGCAACACTATTTTAAAGTCTACACTCTGAGCTACAGGAGCCTTGATAAGGACTTTAGAACTGAGGTGATGTGCTCTGTCTTCCTGGTTTTAGTGAGAATGTGAGCAGCAGCGTCCTGAATCAGCCGTCTGATGTTTTAGGCAGACTGAGACACTGTTGCAGTAATCAATGAGACTGGCTTCATGTTAATACCCACTTAATCACAAACAGAACAGAAATCACCGTGAGGTGATAGAACCCTTGCAAACCGGGTATTCTGACCTGCAGAAATTGGAGACAAGCAAATAAATCCCTGAACACCATAGTCAGGTCTAAACAGCAGGGATTTAAGTTCCTGTAAGGAATAAGTGAAAACAGGCTCCTGACTTAAACCAGTGACATCATTTTCTGCTCAGAATAAATGTATAAAACTTAACATTCCCAGTCCTTTTTCAGAGGAAAGGCAAACTGCTTCCATATGTGCTTTTTCCATATCCTGCTGCTGGTCTGGAATTTCGTTCACGCACATTGTCAGAATTCTCACACTGTGAGAATGAAGGCATAAAAGCAATTAGGGGTCAGAGAGGAAAGCAGCAAGAGGGACCTGGGGATCTGGGTGTGTGGTGCAAGGGTCTGTTGAGCTTTGTTTGTGTGTGTGGTTTGTTCTGAGGGGGATCCCCAGGACAGGGTTTGGACTTGGGTTTAAATTCACACGGGAAGCGAGTTGATGGTGGGTCTTCATCCTGTTTTTAGCTGATTATCTGCTCTAATAATTTCAGGTCTTACAAGATGAGGGCCTGGAGAATATGCAAGAAAATGAACAGCAGTTTTCAATGCACTTTCATGATATTCCTTTAAAAACCCACTTATCTGTCCCACAGACAGATAATGTTGAGTATATTGAACACTACCTCACTAGTAATCTCTTTGATGATAGACTAGCGTAGGCAGTAGTGTTGTCAATCGATTAAAAAAATGTAATCAGATTAATCACACTCTGGAGCTGTGATTAATCGCAATTAATTGCATTGCCTAACTTTGTAAGCGTGAGATATAAATAAGCATGCAGTCGTGCAAACCCCTCCTGCCACACTCCAGCCAATTAAAATGCACATAACTTTCAAATTTTATTTTTATTTTTTTAGCAGAAAGCAGGTAGGGTGTAGAAATTGAATTGTTTGTCACTGTACACATGCACAATGAGATTACAGCCAGCTCCAAAACAGGACAAACAATGTTAGGAGTATGTACAATATAAACATAATTATGGTGATATTTACAATGTTATATACATAATGAGGACACACATACACACAGAAATTGATACATATACGTATGAGCAAAGGACATGGTGACCTCCTTGGTTTCCTTGAGGTGATTCTCTGAACACTCTCTCTGCCTCATCACCCTGTGAGATGAGTCCGATCACCAGGGTGTCGTCAGCAAATTATCGATGCGGTTGTTGTTGTTGTGGGCCCGACAGTCGTGGGTGTGGAGGCACCACAGGAGTGGGCTAAGCACACAGTTCTGTTAGCAAGCATTGTATCTACACCAAAGCCTGTCAAAGTCAACGCATTAACGCACGAGGTTAATCTGAACTTTTTAACACACTAATATCACATAATCGACCTACCTATTTTTACCTAAAAGCCTCTCTCCCACTGTTTCTGCAGCTAGATGGCAGCAGATGGGTGGGAACAAATCGTGACCACGGTGTGGGGAGGCTTTTAAAACGTTCCTGGCTTTCCTGGGGCAGTGGGAGCTGTGGAGATCTTCAAGAGAAGGCAGAGAGCAGCTGATGGTCCTCTGGGCAGATTGCATGATTCTCTGTGCACAGCACAGAGAATCATGCAATCAAACAAAAAAAAAATATTTGTTTATGTTATACATAAACAAATATTTATAAATCATAAACAAGATGTTAGCATTGTGAATGTATCCCTCTCCACCCATTACCTAAAGATGTCCTGGAAAATGCTAATCCCCCTTTCCTTTTTTTTTATTTGTAAAAGCAACAGATTTTGTTCCAACTGAAGTTTCTGCAGTTAGACTGGTTCCAGTTCCAGTCGGTGGGTAAAACATGTGAATGGACATGACAAAACTGGGAACTAATCTCCCATGGGGCATTTTGAATTACTGACAAATTCTGATAGCGTGGATTCAAAGCTTTCCAATGATGTCAAACAGATAGTGATCAAAATAAAAATAAAGGAGATATGGTGATTTAAATGTTGGAACTTTACAAACAAGATCAGGGAGAAAACAGCCCTCAAAATCTTCATCATCGTTAAGTTTCGCTCTCAGCGGTTACTGTCTGACCGCCTGGTCATTTCCTGTTTAGATTACTGTAAGCGGTCAATGTCTGACTGCTTAGAGTGTCTGTTTCTCATTATTCTGGGAGTAAATATGGACAACAGCGCCAATGTTGGGACACTCCAATGAAATTGTTTGCAGCAACACTCACACTGGAGAACCTTAGGGATGTGGTTCTTTGCATTTTGCATTTTGTCCTATAGAAATTAATCGCTGGCCCAATCATAATGAAATTAACTCAGATTACCTTATTATTTTGCGATCCGTTCTAATCTATCAATCTATCAACGTTATTTGCCTCTTTTGTTTGTTTTTTTTGTTTTGTTTTTTTCGTGGAACCTTTTAGATTTAAGTAATGTCATCATAAGAACTATGGGCTACATGTACAGCATTGATGCAAATGATTGATAAATGGTATACATAACCGACTATCAGAAGATATGTGGAGCTATTAGACTTTTCAGCAGTGTTTGACGTGATTGATCACAACTTGCTTTTAGACAAACTTCAGCTGTGTGATTTTAAACCATTAGCACCGATGAAAAGCTACTTGTCCATTAGATCACAATAAAATAGAACTTATTTTAATTTGCACTAAAGCTATGCTAAGTCAACTTCTCCACTCTGGTTGATAACTCCTCTGGTTCAATAGACACGAAACTGTCAAGGACTGAATGCTGGGGAGTCACTTCATAATGTGAAACACAGGCACCATCTACCTTGCAACCACAAGTATTCCCCAATCTGTATATTGTGGCAAAGGAAGTGTAGTGTAGGATTAATGATGAAACTGTAAAACTGAACTTAACTTTGATACCAAGAACGTCGTGGCAACTAAATCCCAGTGTGCAGACAATGAAATGACTTGTGGTGATTCATCTGTCCCAGGTTCTCCTCACAATAATGATGGATTATGAGCAGCATTGGCACAGCTATGGCTGCTTTCCTCTGCCTTCTGTCTTCCTCTGAGGACAGAGTGATGAGTTATTTTTCTGCAGCTTGGCACAGCATGACACATTCAGCTCCCCAGATGGCCTCACCGGTGATTCATTTAGTGGCCCTGCCTGTTGCTTGGTTGCACGTCTAGGCCAGTGGAGCATCACACATACTTCAGATGTTGGTTTCATGTGGCAAATGCCGGCAGCCAATGGCACAGGTTTTTACTTTTATCCAAAGGAAATTCTGAACTATCTTGCAGGCATGTAGGATCTGTGTTTCAGAGTGGGACTTAGGAAAAATTGTGAAAATTTCACAACCATTAGAATCATCACATCTTTAAAGTGGCTTGTGACTCATCTTTGAATAAATGACCTTAAAAGTGCCTCAAAAACCAAAGGGCATACTGACAATGAACTTAACCACCAAGGAAACAATACTATTTAAAGATGGTGCCAGGATCCTTTGGGTTCTGTGTACATGTGTGTGGTCTCTCTTCCAGAAGGTCTTGTGTCCGAGATGCTTAACACTGGCTGCTGCTGCTATGCACCTGTGGGTAACGGTTCCCTTTGTTTGGATGGCAGTCTTATGGGGCTGATCTGCTGATTTCCAGTTGCCTCAGAAGTTGGAACCCGGGGTGACAGCGTTCTAGTAAACATGGTCAGAGAAGTCAATGCCCACCTGACACTGGTCGCAGATCACCTTACAAACATCAAACATGAACGGTAACACTTTATTTGATTTGTTATAAAAGTATTACTGATTAAATTTTAAAAATGATGTAGCTTTATGTTATTAAAGCTAAAGTTTGTGACACAAAATGGCAGCCTCGCCTCTGTCAGGGCAGCTGGGGCTACTCTCTAATAGCTTGCCATCGTCAGCGTGTGGATGGAAATGACATGTAAAACATCTTTTCCATTCATATATACACTTTTGAGAATGTCATCCACATGCATGTACATATTGATTATGTCATAAATAATTATCTTCAGCAACTCAAAAACTTTTCGTTTGTCTCTCTGGAATTGAAAGCTTAATGTACAAGTTATGATGAACACCTGCCATCTTAAAGATTACAAGCTTAAAACAATAATTAGAAGAAGAATAAGAATAAAAAGTCACATCGGTAAAATGTAAGTTTGGAAACCCACAAAAGAAATTCCTAAAAAATTTAACTCCATCCTAGAACTTGGATTTCTGCAGCTGGCTCGTTGGCATAGTCTTGTGTTTGTATTGGGCAGCAGGGGGTTAAGATGGCGGTGTTTGCAGAGAGGAGGCAGCGGCCGGGTCCAGGCCAGCAGCCAAACAGATGTTAGTTTGTTTCAGGGCTGTGGTTAAATAGCCGGGTGGCGTTCCAGCACACAGAGAAGAGACACGGATTAGTGCAGCCAGAACTGCAGCTGCACAGACAGAACAAGGACAGTGGGAGAACCAGAGGGTAATAATGGAGACTTGACGCCAATGAATCAGTGGTGAATAAAAAGGATGCTTTACCAGTTTAACCTCCTTTCCTTCTTCACCATCATTCAAATCACTGGCAGACAGTCATTACATTTTTATAAGACGGGCATGAGTTTCATTTTACTTTTTTGCAGAAAGGCCAGTGAAGCCAGTTTGAATCTTAATTGTTCATATCATAAAGTAATCTGTTAAGATGTGTGTGTGTGTGCGTGTGTGCGTGCGTGCGTGCGTGTGTGTGTGTGTGTGTAGGAGGATGAACCAAACCTCAAACAGGAACTCGGAGCGTGGATCATTTTAATAAAAGAGAAAAACTTGCTAGTTAGTCAACAAGACTATATTTATTGATCATTTTTTCTTCATGTAGATCAGATAAATAAGGTTTGTGTAAACTTACTTAAAATCCCTCCTTTTTAGACTTCTCCAGGACAGGCCAAGAGTGAATAGTCCAAGTATATATTACTCAATTTGGACTTTCAAAATCATGTTCCATTTCAAAAAGCAGCTTTCCCGCCACATCTAACCTCACATGACTTACATCTGAAAGCACAGTCGACATTATGAAACGAGGCAGAGAAAGGGAGACATAATAAGTGGGCCTGTTTATATTCCTGCTGTGCAAGCAGGATGCTCTGTGGTCTTGGGACCAATTTAGCATCAATTTGTGGTTGAGAAGGTGACAGAAACCTCCACGTGGAGGTAAACAGGACAGCCTGCTTCTCTTGGTTACTCAGCTGCTGCCAACAATGGGTCTTCATTTAGAGATCTTATTCATGGAAGAAGGGGAAGATTTTTTTTTTTCGGTATTGTTTAGAGAATGCCAGGGGTTTCAGATTTCCATCACATTTTAGCTGTTGTTGGGATGGGCCTGGAAATGACCTTTAATTTCGTTGGATGTTTTTGCAGCATATTCATCAGTTGCGATCAGCGTTGTTTTCATCTCGCCTTAGCCCAGTTGGATGACCTGCTAACCAGTATCACTGCCCACATCTACAGGCCGCTACGTCACATATCAGAGTCTCTCGGCAAAAGTTCAGATCTTCCAACTCCAGCGTCTGATGTGTCGGATGTGCTTGGCGCACGTCAAACGGTCAAAATAATCGAAACGCTTCAATCGCACAGCGCTTGACGCGTGAAATGCGCATCCACATAGACTTTGAATGTGAACCAGATGCAGCTGACGCTTAAATGGCTTTTGGTGTCATCGCACTAACAGGAAGAGAGTAATGCCTGGAGAACTAAATGTATACACATGCTGCACACTACTGAATGGAAATAACATCTCTAATCCATAAAGCTTTCACAGAGTGACATATTTTACAAGCTTTACATTGTTAACATTCATGACCACCTTTCAACTGATGTGTAGTCAAACATGGTTATTCTATGCAAGCTCCACACAGCTTCCACATTGTCCATGTAGTTCATACACCATGTGAACAGGAACACATTAGACAGTCGAATGTGCTGTCATTTCTATTCTTAACATAAGGGTTGGCTTAGCCTTGGGTAAATATGACTGTTTCATTTGGAAATCTGGCTCACAAAGATAGATGTCGCCTACTCGTTATTGATCCAACAAGGGATTTGTTCTTTCAGACACGACTGCCATTTTCGTCCTTTTCACTGGAACGAGAACAAGAGACGATTGGAGATGGCCTCCAACAACAAAGTAACCAGTCAAATTTGGGCAGAAAAGGCTTTGATGACTAACCTCGCTCCCCTTCATCTCTTTTTCTACTCTCTTTGTGCTGCACTTCTTCAAAGCTGCAGCCATTTTTTTGTTTGTTTGTTCGTACATCAAGCAATTTATGTAATGCAATCAGGTTTTTGCCTCTCTGAATGTTAGCAGGAATGCAACAGGAAATTCTGTAGAGGAAAATAAACAGATATGCAGTTGTGTACTTTAATTGTACAACGGTTAAATTACACGAGTATGTAATGGACGGTTTATGCATTATGAAAGTAGGAAAGGATGCAGAGTGACTAAGGTTTGGTGAAGAAGTAAACTGGTCTGGAGACACACCTGCCTTACTATGTGCCAGTGAGCAACAATCATTATGTCATTTCGAGATGAACTCATTGAGAGCGATTTTAATCATTTATTAATGGGTAGTTTCCATACTCCTCTGGTTTCTGCTGTGCAGTGTTCTGGTATGTGATGTTTTGATGTTATTGGAAGAGGTCAGTGTTAAAAGTGAGAATTTGTTCTCAAACAACTTTCCTAGTAAAATAGGTTAGAAAAAAAATCAGCGGGGCGCTGATTGTGCGACAGCCTGTGGATCTGATAAAGAACTATGCAAGCACAGTCCATTTATAAACATAGAAAACTTTGTCTTGTAGGAACATGTATTGTGTAGTGGGGGAAAAAACAGCTGCAGAGGAGCCACTCTCACAGTCTTTATTCACCCTTAGTGGGAAAAGGGCATCTTTTTCCAAAATCATATTGTACTATTCCTCATGCACACCACCCATGCCAAACAAGGAGAGAACGGTATGGAAGGTGAAGGTTCCCTGTTTCCATTTGTTGTCCTTCTAGCTGGATTTCCACCAGAAACAGTCTTTGATATCCTCCAAGCAGATGCCACAGAGGAAGCCTTTCATGATAAGCCAAGGTGGGTTGAACCTGAGAGCAGTCCATGTTGTCTGACAGCTGAGCCAGCCAGCAAGCTGGCTTTTCACACTGTGTTTTTTTGTTTTTTTGGTCTGAGTGTTTCCTTTTGTCTTCTTTGTGTGTTCAAGCTTGTTTACCCGTGAGACAAAAGAATACCTTCTGTTCTCAATGTAAGACGCTGCAGAAAGTTTGGAAACAGTTCTACATTGGAGCTTTTCATTTCAACTTTTGCACACACGGCAATTAGCAGGTTCTGCATATAGGACAGTTTTTTACATAAATCATGTTAATTTAATAAATTCCACATTACATTCTAAACAGAGAGATAAGTGTAAGTGGAGGTGCCGTGCACGTAGATATCAACCTGCATCTTCACATTAGGGCTTATTCAGAGAAATCTGATTTCAAAAAGTTTAAATTTTACCAAAAGATTCTTTCAGGGCTGTAAAGTCTCTACCATTAATGAATTTGGTCTTATGCAAATTAGGGCTGCATGGTGTTGCATAGATTAGCATTGTTGCCCCAAAACAAGAACTTGTGCATTTGAACTTGCTTGTCTGCTTTGGTGAAGTTTCCATGTTTTCCCAATGCCTCCAGGTGCCATATTCCCAAACTGGAAGGACTGCTGAGTGGGGAAAGTCCTGCCACTTGCCAGGACACTCTTGTAAAAGATTTCTATTCTCAATCAGGTTTTTTTTGTATCCTGGTTGAATAAAGTTTGATGCACCTCTACACTTAAGAGTCATTTTTGCCCTCAGTTCTGTTATATTCTCTAGAACATGTTATGTTTTCTTGAGCTGCAAATGATAATTGACCTTCAAAAATCTTTTATAGAGAATCTGTAAATTAACTGAGGTTTGAATTGTCTACTTTACTACAGTTGTTACGCTGTTTAGAATTTAGTAGACTTTATATAAAAGTAAATATCCAATTGATTTGATAATTAGTTTTTTATTACTTCAATTCTGTTTTTAGGTTTTAGAATAAAAAAAACCCATCAAACTTTGACAAAAGAGAACAGTTTCTTAATTTTCAAATTGATATCAAGACTCAGACTTGGGTCCTAGGAATTCAACCACATCATACAAGTGTGCAGAAAAGAAAATAATAATAATAATAATAATAATAATAATAATAATAATACATGATCCTACTGCACATTCGCTAGGATAAGAGTATGCTATTTATAATGACATTATTTACATATTAAAGCTTTTGCCACTATTGTATCATGTGTTCTTAATACGATTATTTAAATATTTTGTCTATAATATACGTGCTTTAACTGCCTGTCACTTTGCTGCTCTGAAATTTCCCATTTGTTGCACAATAAAGGATCAATTAATCAATCAATCTTATCTGTGTAGCACATTTGAGCTACAAGGCAGATCAAAGTGCTTTACATATTAAAAGTACAAAAATAAAAAGTCATAAAAAACAGCACACAGTCAACAATTGAGTAACATAACAAACATCGTCATTATAAATCAAATATGTTGGTCACTGTTGCATTTATTATGGTCCCAAACCAACTCTGATCAGGCGGGTTTCTAGTCTAGACTGAAAGGAAATTAGTGTTTCAGCTGTTTTGCAGTTTTCTGGAAGGTTGTTCCAGATTTGTGGTAAGTAGAAGCTGAACGCTCTTTGCCAGTCACAAAATAAATGCACTGCATTGATCAAAAAGGCAACAAGTTCATATTATCTAACTGAAATAATAATAACAAAATTGATTCAAATGACCCACGCAAATTTTGGAAAATGATTGTGAGGATATGTTAAAACTGTTAACATATCCTTTATACGCACTGTTAACAAAGTGCGTATAAATACGCACTTTGATGAATCTAATTTCTTTTGAGACTCCTGTGCCTTTTAGAAGCCCGACCTCTCGTCAGACCTTTGCTTTCTCTGAACTCAAAGTCTTTGAGGTTTGGAGGGAGTAATGCCAAGTGAAGCTCAACTATAAGGCTGCAGATGATAATCAACTAAGAGCCACTTGGCTCTTTGGGAGCTCTTTTCACTACTGGACATCTTGAAGTTGTGCACCCACTGAGACAGCCCACCAGTGGGAGGCTTGCAGGAATGCTCCTGATGGTCTGCTGCAACAGATTACCAACATGTGAAAACATACGCAATAGGAATATCTATTGTCAAGTGTGCAATAAGTGAGCATGACACTCAAAATGAATTAAAAAACAAAAACTCTCCCGCTCCGTGATTGTCATGAACTTTGTTTCCTTAACCAAATGTTGCAGCTCAGAATGTCTCGACTTCCTGTGAGTGAATCCTTTCATCCCAGCATTACATTAATCTCATCTTTCTAGTCTGCCTTTAATCCAGCTCTTCTCTCTCAGTAGAGTACTCAGTTGAGCTCGAAGGCAGGTCTGTGCATGTCCCCCTCCCACCCACACACTCTTTCTCACACACGCAAAAACCTCCACTCCACACAGCCCAGGGGATCTGAAGTCATGGGAAATGCCTGTGACCAGGCTACAGAATTGAGTCCTGCCACAAGACGCGATTGTTGTTCAACACATTAAAACCACCTGTTTAACATGATGTGGGCCCCCAGCACAGCTCTGACCTGTGAACATGTAAAACAGACAGAAGTGAGCAGTCAGCAGAGCCTCTGTGGTTCTATCTGGATTATAGCAACAGATTTATTGCAACCACATTGAAATAAAAGTAAATGGGTCCCATTCATATCTATAGCAAATGGTAAAATTACTTGAATAATGTACTTAAGTATAGTTCTTGGGAACAAATACTCTAATTGAGTAGGACTTCTTAAACATTAAGCTTCTAAATAACCTATGCGACTGTAGTCACAGGAGCATTAAGCTGCTTGGAGCTTGATGGAGGTCGATAGCCTTCGCCTTGAGTTTGTTTTTGTCGTTTCCTGTGCCAACTCTTCCTGGCTTCTTCCTGTGGTCCATGTTCAGTGTAGTAAACATCAAGTCACTAACCAGCACAGTGTTCACCTGTCGCTTGTTGGGAATCAGAATTTTGCAAACCAAATATGTCAGGGAAACCTCAAATAGTGGCGCCAAAACCGTTATGAGTCTGAATTTGCATAAATGTTTGACTTATGTAATTATTGATAATTTGTTATTCATTAATTTATTAGTACAAACATTTGCTTCGTTTAAGCAGAACCAAAAGTGTTGGGAAGTAGACCCATGGAGCCAAAAATGTACTCCAGCAGGTTTAACTTTGACTATGAAAAGTTATAATTGCTTATGGCAATTATTAATAAAATTTGTAATTTTGATTAAAAATGACTAAATCAGGGCACCGCTCATTTATTGAGAAAAAATATATAAATTACAGCCAGAAAGTTCAGTCTCAGTTATTACTTATATCTGCCTGATAAGACCAAGGTTTTAAAATAACAATTGAAGGCATAAATTCAGCACTAAGTTAATCCTGAACTTCATTTTATTCTACCAACTCACTGCACTAACACACAACCAAAACAGAGAGGAAGATGGAATGGTGAAACTAAAACCTCTAAAGGTGAAAACACATAAAAGTAGAGCCATTGAAATGATGCAGTGATGTCACAGTTCAGTATGAATCCTGACCATTGAAGCCAAAGATTTGTTTTATGGGGAAAGTGGGATGTGTCAATTAGTTTTAACTAATTCAGGCTCATTTACCACTTTTCCCAGTTCTCCTGTTGTGTTCCCTCCCTCACCCCCTGTGCAGTTCTCTCTCTCTCAGAGGCCACAAGAACTACACATAAACGATCTAATGAAGTACACAACTTTGGTTACTGTAGTTCCTTCCAGCCATTGGCCATCATTGACTATCTCTAAAGAAGTCCAGGGTCAATCTGGTGACTTTATAAAATTTCTGTATATTCCCAGTAAATTAAAGGCTGTTCTTCATGTTCACTGTTCGTTGGTACATTGTGGTACTGCTGGTAAGTTCTTATCTCTTTCCTTCTAACTAATTAGCCTGCTTTCTGGCCTTGAGCCTTGCTTTCCCCTTCTCCATCTTCTCTTCTTATTCTGCTAGTTTTTCCCCATCCACCTTACCACAAGAGACCATCAGGCCTCGTCTGTGGCTCGGCCCAAATCCACCGAGGCTTGTCCTCATTATTACAAAAGGATCTGGCTCAAATGACAGCAAAGCCACAGTTTGTTGTGAACACCAATTATAAGATAATTAGCAAGTGTTTTGTTTTGAGTGCACTGTGCAGTACTGCAGCCTCAGCTTCAGTCAGAAGGCCAGCATCATGGTTTCAATTAAAAGCTCCAAACTTCAAAGCACAATTCAGGACAGTTTCACTTAGGACTAAATTTCTCTAATATAGTATAAATTGCACAATATTTAGAAAATCATTTTCAAACAGAAAGTAATGTTAGTAGTAACAAAAAATAAGTCCTAGCAACTCTGTTAGCTAGTTGCTAAGCTATAGCTAAGCTAAAGGTAAAAGAAATGACATTCTGATGGAAACACCCTCAAACCTAAGATTACAGGATACTAGGAGCTAGGGAACGCCCTCTTTGGGGCGCAACTTAGGTAGAGGCAAACAAAGGAGGTCACAACCCCGTCTGGGGGCCATTTTGACTTGCTACCTCTAAAAGGTGGCATGCGAAATGGACCAGCTGTATTTTGGTATTAATAAATGGAATTCATGGATTCAACTCACTGACTCTTCTGTAACCTCATACATCAAGAAGTCAGCATGGAGAACGGTTAATTCTCCACAATGAGCAGCCTGAATCTCACCTGGAGTATCTTGGTTTATTAAACATGTTTTGATATTGATCCTATTTTCTCAATGTGAGGAGCCGGTTCGAAGTCAGCTGTTGATTGGTGGACTGGCTGTGGGGGCGGGTACAGAGACAAGTCATCCGGCAGACTTCTGAATCAGAGGAGCTCGAGAGCTTCTCCATGTCTCGAAAAAAAAAAAAAAAAACGTTTTGAAAGTTGTAGCAGAGATTTTAAAAGAGCCAGCCTTCTATGACCCGACTTCTTCAGACATCCATGATAGATTAAAGGACTAACATGGATAGATCTAGAGAAACTCATCCATGCATTTATCTTTATTCGCATTGATTGGTGTAAGTGTTCTCACAGGTCTGCATAAAAGGTCAAACAGTCACAGCTGATCCAGAATCCTCTTGCTCACGTTCTCTGAACGAGAAGATAAAAGTCCAGAGGTTCAAGAGAGAAAAAGTGTCCAGAGAGGGATGTGATCCTCTCTAGACAGAGGATCTAGAGAGGAACTGAAACTTTCAGGCTGTGATTGGCCGTGCAGGTAAGTTTTCCTTAGTGGGGATCAGAAGAAAACTTGAGAGCTCGAAACAACTTGAGATGAAGAACAGCATTTCACAGAGACACCAGAAGTTCAGTAGAGCTCTAGAGCTGGCTAGAAGTAGCATCGCAGGTAATCGTCCAGCAAGGAATGAAGGTTCTGCAGATCATTTTGATGAGATGACTGGAGTCAGGTGAGCAGCAGCACGGAGGTCTAGAGCTCTCCAGCAGTGAGTTCCTGCTCCACACAGAAACTCACTCACGTATATTTCAAACACAGTTTGAATTAAACTGTACATTTGTTTTATTATATGCCACGACTACAGTCATTTGAAGTTTTTAACGTTATTTTAGATGAAAAGGGTGGTGTGCTACAAGCCAAATGACCTGACTTGATTACATCACCTTTGCTTCTCTATATGCCATTTCTTTAATCCCTCAAAACATGCAAGTCTAAAGATCTTTCTATCCGACTTAAAACAACAGTGGTCTGTGAAGTGCTGCAAAGACTGTTGTATTTGGCTGCAGTGTGTTTTCCCGAGAGCAGGAACTTATTTTTTCAGGGGAACCAAATTTCACACAAGATCGGTTTTCGCTCCATCTGTAAAAAAAAACAAAACAAAAAAACCCCCAAAAAATCCTGTTTGTATTCTAAGAGTTCACTACACTGGATTTTAAAGCTCTTGTTTGTAGGGGCTTGTTTGCTTCAACATTGTGAAAATGATGAACAGCTTCCTGCAAGAACAAAGAAAATGGGCTGTTTGACGCACAAATAGTGACATTTTGTGTGAATTTGGTATTAAGGCAACGCAGTTTTTTTCTGTGGATTTCCTCAGCAACTTCACTTCAGTCTCATTTCAAAAGCGTCACGCAGACAGTAGTTTGGTCCACACGACGCTGTCTTCTCATCTTCTTTGGCTTAGTGTTTACATCTCATTCTAGGGCCTGTTTAAGAAAGCTTTGATTGGTAAAAACTCAGAGTTAAATTGTGTTTGGCTGCAGAGTTGTGAGTTTAAGCACAAGGAAGCGCTTACAAAACGCATGTCCTTTCCTGAAGGAGGCTGAAGACAGAGAGCAAATACTCTCCAGAAATCTCCATCAGGACAGGGTTATGATTATGATCATTATGGTTTCCAGATTAATATGCGTTCTCTCAATTTATCTCAATAAAATGACTGCCCACACATCACTAATATAACAGAAGTACCGATTCTTTGCACTTTGCTTTTATGCCAGTGGCATGCTATCAGGAATGCTACTGTTACACAGAAGATACAACCGTACAGCAGAGATGCTGATCAGGTGTACCTCACAGATATGTATTGGTTCTCCAGAGCAGAATGGAGTGTATCTCTCCTACATCATTCTGTTCTATTTTCATTTTATGTTGAGGACTTTGTACTATTTTTGTGCCTTTATTTATGCTTGAATGCCAAACAAGCCTCCAGCCACTATCAATCAATCAATCAATCAAATTTTATTTGTATAGCACATTTCAGCAGCAAGGCATTTCAAAGTGCTTTACATCATACAAACATAAAAACACAAAGTCATGTAACATAGAATAAAAACTAAGTGGCAGCAGTGCTCAAACTAATCACCAGGCCGCTGGTTTGGCCCAGTAGAGAGGTAATCTACACAGTCAGGGACTCTAGAGGTGGGAACAGCAGTTCATCTGAATCTCTAGTATCAAATTCAAAGAAATGCTTTATCGATGCTAAACGGAAATTAAATGTTGTTGTGGCTCTTTTAATGGCAGAGTTATTATGGATAGCTAAGGCTGTTGGCAGAAAAGATCTCCAGCAGCAGTCTGTATTACGGCGAATCTGAACAAGCCTCTGACTGAAGCATTCTGCCTTTCTAAGAGGATGGACAGTGTTGTCCATAATCTTTTTGATTTTATGAAGAATCCTTCTTTGCAGAATCATCATCGTCGTCTTTAGAGGTTCCAGTCGTCCCCAGAACAGAACCAGCCTTCTTTATCAGGTAGTTGAGTCTTTTCAGGTCCCTGACTCTGATGCTGCTGCTCCAGCAGATGATGGCTGAAGAGATTATAAAAGATCTGCAACATTTTGCTGCAAACATTAAAGGACCTTGGCTTCCGCAAGAAGTACAATCTGCTCTTGTCATTTTTTAAGGTTAAGGTGACCAAAAAAGAGTCACCAGCTGTGACGTGGCGCACACAGCTTTGAATGGCTCCAGTCCTGATTTGCAGTACGACTGCTGTGCTGGAGTGGCGCTGTGTCTCTGCAATCTGAGTCACAGAACACAGATTATCCACCAACCTGCCGCGCCCAGGCTAACGCCATCTGAACTGACAAATGACTGTTTTAAATGGACTTGTCATGAAATTGTCAAAACGCTCTATTTAGAGCAGCATCAGTGAATCTGTGATTGAGCTCATTGGTCCCTTGAAGAAATCTGTTAATGCGGATTCGCCTGAATTACTTCAGCCTGGCTCAATATAGCCGCCCCTCCTGAGCCTGGTTTGGTCTTTGTGAAACGAATAAAGCCAGGATGAACTGGTGTCGAGCCTGGCTTTATCTCTTATGCTGGATTTCGTAACCGTACTTTTCTGAAACAGCCCCCCGGATCACGACAGGAACTTCGTTTTTGTTGTGGGTTCGTTTGTGAAACACAGAGACGTTTCACCAGAATGTTGCAGCTATTTGACATTTTAGATTCAACTCACCTGGTTAAAATAATGAAGTCATTTGTAGCTGAGGTTGATTCAGGTGTTGGACCGCGTTGCAGCACACTGGCCTCCAGAGACTGATGTTTGGTATTATGAACATTTGTCGTCTACCCTCTTCGAGGCAGCAGTAGCGTTGTTTTTATAACGATGCTGCAATAACATGATGCTCCTAAAGATCCATTTTTGTGTCATTTCCGCTACAGTTCAACTATGAATGATTTATGCACAAAATCTCACACATTTCCCACTGAGAAATGTAAATCTAGGAAGTTTATGTAAAGCGAGTTCGGAAGAAGACTCACCAATCCAAACGCTTCTTCACTCAGACGCGATACAGATGCGGAAATGTAACTTTCACATTCCCCTGCATGCATTGTCCAAACGAAGCCTATAGCCTGCAGGCGTCTTCACCTTTCTGAATCAATATTTCAGTGCGCCGAGGCGTCGCTCAGCCTCCATCCACCTGGAACGCAGCCAACTGCCGGTTTCTGTCCAACCAGCAGCCTCTGCAGAGTATGGCTTCTGCCCACACACACATTTAAAGGAACATCCAGACCGAAAAATAGCTGCGGCTACGCTTTGTTTTATTTTACCAGGTGAAGGGATTTAAAATGCAGACCTTTATTTTTATTTTTATTTTTTTAAAGAGGTTTGAAAACTTGCAGTCGATTTACATTTCTGTAGACGAAAAATAACCTTTGACCTTTGCCTTTACAGAAACACCCGGTCTTGCCAGAGGGCATAAAATGTGAACACTTCACTAATGCACTAAAGGCTCGGTACATTCCTGAGTTAGTTTACATGGTAGGTGGGTGTATAGACATGTAATTATGTTTTTGAGCCGAAGTTATAATCTTCAACCTTTAAATTTAGTGCAGCTCCCCGAAACTCCTTAGAAACGTAATGTGCTGAGCTGTCTTTAGAAGTATTTCTAAACAGGATATTAAAATAAGTAATGTCCTAATTTCAGCAGCATTTAGAATTGAAAACAAAATATTGGCTTAAATCAAGAATCAAATCAGACTAATATCACAAAGTCAAGTACTTTAGATTTGACTTTATTAAACCGCAAAAATTTGGAGATTAATTGGGACTTTAACAGTTAGAACCCAATAATTCACTTTGATAAATGATTTATCTACTTGCTACTTAGAGTTTTTGACTGAAGATTAACTTTATTCGTTTCCAACCATCTAACAAGTAACATCTAAAATAGTATCCAGTCATTGCACAAGGAAAGAAGCATAAAGATGTCCAGTGATCTTACTGAGCATCAGTCAGAAATATAACTCGTTTCACTTGCTCACACCAAGGATCGGGTGATCAACAATAAATTAACTGCAGGATGTGGGTCAAAAATAAAGTGAAACTCAGGTTATATGTATTTATTTCACATAGAGTAGACATTTCACTATGAGTCTGTCATTTTTATGAATATGGATTGCAGGAGAAAACCCAGATTTCAGCGTCTCAAAGATTAAAATACTTTGAAATACTGGAAACTCATTGTGTCTCTCCCTCCTGAGCCACTAGAGATCGTCTCTCCGTCCAGATAGGTACACTATATTAACATCTTATGTGTTTATTTATAAGGAACCCCATTAGTGTCCACTGAAGCGGTTACTGATCTTCAGTTGATGAAATACAAGTTGCACCAAGCCATACCGCAGCAAACAGTAGGAAAATTCACCTGCCTAAGAACCATAAAACCAGTCCACTTGCAGTGGGTGGCCAGTAGTTATGATGCACTAATGTCCACTTCAGTGGTCTGTGTGCATTTATAACATAAAAATCCACAAAGAAACACAAGAAAATGTTTTTCTCTTAGATAGTTGTCCACTACAGTGAAGTGACTGCTATGCATGAAAGGGTTAACACGACATTTCTGGAAACCTGTTTTGATCAGTTCAGATTTTAATGAGTCACATCTGTCTGAAAGAATCAAAACTTAGCTTAGTTAAACTCAATGCAGGAAAGTCATGCTGCACCCTGCAAGTGACTTACCGTGTTTGCTTCATCGCATAAAATACGTTTCAGGACAGTCAAGCTAATTTCCGTAACAAGTAGATCACTTGGTCAAAGTGCTATCTATCCAGGAAATGTACCACACAGCAAAGACTCACTCACTGGACACTGACCTGAAGGTCTGTTGATGGAGCCACTTGTCTTTGTTGTATGAGGAATTATTTTTGTGCAGGCTGGTGTGAGTTTTGACGTGTTCTGTACTGAAGTCTGCTTTTTGTTAATTAAGGGCACAGTCTCAGTTCCATATATGTATCTGCGTGTGTCGGCATGTGGGTGTGTGTGTGGGCGTGTGGGCGTGTGTGTGTGTGTGTGTGTGTGTGTAGGCGCTGTAGTGCAGTTTCTCTGCTGGAGAGCTTGAGCAGTAAGTAAGCTCATAGTGGCTTCAGTAAGTTGACCGGCTTTAACAGCGGTGGACACGTGTTGGCTCTCCCACCCACCGCTTCTCTGAATCCTTTTAACAGATACTTGACAAGTGAACAATGGAAGTTATAAAGGGGAGGACAGTCTCACTACACCCACATACATACACTAAGGCTAACTCCAGGGCACTGGAATCAACTGTTCTTCAATCTGTGAGGATCAAAAACACAACAGACCACAGCGTAAAATAAGGCAGCAGTGTGCTTTCTCTGTTTTTGTTGCCTTATTAGTCTGGAAAGCTGTCAGGCTGGTTAACAGGAACTAAATCCCCAGAAATGCATTGAAAAATGAATCAAATGAATGTAATAACAGCTGCAGCTGCTATTAACAAAACAACCAGTCAGTTCTCATGTCTCTTATTTGATGAAGATTCTTCTTTTTCGTTCATCTTGGGATTTTAAGTACAGCATAATTGTGAAGAATTAGGGCACTTCTTCCGCTGAGCTCGGAAAATTTTCATTTCAAAACCTGATAAAATGCTGTTGATACTAATATCGCTAAAACATGGAGGAGCAACCAAAGGGGCCATGTTGAGTCTGGAGGAGTGTGATAGAAAGCTGACGAAGATCACCGTGGGTATGATGCTGTGGAAATGCTTTTCTTCTGCAAGACTGGTGCTCAGACTTTCAGAGTGTTTGATTGGTCACATTGCAACCAGTGAAAGAGCCCATGATCATCATTTTGTTGCTTCACTGTGTAGTACCTGCTGAAGCTCTTGGCTAAGGGATCATTTTGACGCCTTAATTTGTACTTGTGGTATAATGGAGAATTGCAGCATGCAGAATCTGAAAAAGTAGAGCATAATGTTAGATTGAGTCATCCACGATTTCTCCCAAGGCCACTGAGCCATGGTGAACATCAGGGTTGTTTGAGTCTTCATCTTTGTCTTTTCCCCGCAGAAATAATTGAATTCACTGTCTGACGTAGGCCAATATGTGGTGGTTTCTAATCAATCCAGTACTTAATTCACCTAAAGATTTAAGACCACTGTCCACATTGGTCTGGATGGCTCATGTTTTCTTAACCTTTTTAGAACGGTGGTGTTATTCGGTGACTCCCTCAGCTGTCCCGGTGGTTGCGTCTGCGCCACCGTTGCGGTAGACCACATGCTGGGGATGCTGCCGGCCTGCCCGCGCCATGGAAATCTTTGAAAATAGGATTTTCTGCCCTTGGTGAAAACCTTGGAGGTTTACTACAGCAACAAAACGGAAAGCGTCTCCAGAGACATAATTGAGTTGATCTGAGCAATAGCTGCATTGACTTCCTTTGACCATTAAGAGCTGACCGTAAGCAGCCGGTCAGAAAGAGCCCACAGAAATGTATCAGCTAGTTAGCGTTATTGCTAGCTGAGCCAGCAACTAGGCTGGCTTAGCAAGCTAACTTTTAAACTGTATTTAAAAGTTTAGGTTTCTTCTGCTTAGTTTTACCAAAAAATGCCAAAAGCGCTCCCATCTGTTGTTAATAAATACTGTTGTTAGTTTATAAATTATGGCTTAGCACCAAAGTGCATTAAAGCTCTACTGTTGTATCAGCCTTCTGCTTTCGGACCATTCGGGTCTTCTGGATCGGGTTCTGCTCTGCGTACTCAGAACCAGAACCAAACATAGAGAAGCAGCATTCAGCTTTCATGCACCACAAATCTGGAACAAACTTCCAGAAAACTGCCAAACAACTGAAACACTGAGTTCCTTTAAATTGAGGCTAAAGCCCCACCTGTTTAGAGTTGTATTTGAACCATAACGAATGGAGTATTGATCCACATATTCAATGTATATTGATGATCTTGATCAAAATGTAATGTCTGTCACTGCTTTCTCAATTCTTGACTGTATGATGTTTCGGTGACTTCTAATTCTTGTCTCTTTATGATGTAAAACACTTTGAACTGCCTTGTTGCTGTGCCATACAAATAAAGGTGATTGATTGAAACGTTTTTTCTTGTGATGTACTAACAGAAATTATGAAAACATACCCCACTCTGGGGTCCAGCACCCAGTGCCCCCTGCCTTTTACTCATTCATGATCATGGAAGGTCATAACGTTAGTTAGTGATAACATGGCTGCAGGCTAGTGTGACGAGTCTGAACTTGGAAGGTCAGTTGTGCTAACAAGCCAGTGGCTAGAGAAGTCATTGAATTCCACTTTCACTCAGTGGTGGTATGTCACTCCCTTATCCCTGCTTGCGTTCATTTCCTTTTCTCTCCTTTTGGCTATTCACACTCACTTTGAAGCCATTTTTACCAGTAAGCAGCACAGGTGTGATCCCAGTGACACAAAGAGAAGCCCCAAAATTGCAGGAGGAGGAGGAGAGCTGGAACTATCATATTGCACATGATTAATTCAATGCAGGAGCTTTGCATGAAGAAAGGAGTTGTGAAGCAGGCTGTACGCCTCAGGGCATCAATAGACTCTCTTCACAACCTGGGACCTGGTCTTTCTCTCTCTCTCTCTCCATGCCTGACCGGAGTGGTCGGCGGGGATTTGGAAGTCATGCACACCTACAGCAGCGGTTTAATATTGACATGACAGAGGCTGACCTTGAAAGTTTTCCACCCTCTTGATCCCCACCTGGCTGTTTTGCTCTGGTCTATTCTTTGTCCTCTGCTCTCGTCAAGCTCTTTTTACGTTTCTCCTTAAATTTACAGTTCTCGGTCACTGTCCTCCAGCCTGACCTACACCGAACTGAACCGAGTTCCACCTCATTTTTCTTCTGCAGGTCAGCTGGCTTGACAGTATTTGAAGGTAAGGATTTCAAACTGGACTTCTATTGCCTTTGCATGCTGCAACTTTGTAAGGAGGCATTTTCTAACTGCGTGAAAGAAAATCTGGTTTAAGACTGAGTGTTGCAGCTTCTGGGGTTCAAACAGTTACTTTGTTGGGATGCAAATTCTGCAGTGCAACAGCTGTATTTCTAAATGCTGTGTTTGCTTCAACTTTACAGAGCTTTTGACATGACTGAGCAGAAATGAAGTCAGCTGGCATTTTTTGGCTACGACATTCGCTTTTGCAATGAACTGAAGGTTCATCAGTCGGAAGATGCATCCAGTTGAGGCTTTCTCGTCAGATCAAAAGTAGCTTCTGAAAATAGCAACCTTTTCAGCAGGTATTAGACATACGTTTTATAAAGCTCAAATTTCTGCATAAAACATTTGTCCTTTGGTTTGATGCAATCTTGTGAATCTTAAATACCCTGTTTTTATTTGATGCGAGTGGAAAATGAACATAAACAGAAATAAAGGAATAAAGAAAGTTTTCTGTGTGAAATGATTCCATAGTGGGTTTCACAAAGTAAACTGAGTTCATGAAATTCATTAACTTTTCAGTAATATTCTCATTTATTGAATATAACCATGTAGCCAATCACTGTGTTTTAACAAGAATGAAATTACACGTTGTGTTGCATATTGTTTGTCCATGAAACACATTTTTGTCTTTGCCAAAACATCTGATTAGGAGTAAAAACAAGAAAAACAAACCTCAAGCCATGTACGCATAAAAATATTTTTAATCTAGAGTGCAAGAGAAATAAAAATAATCTCCATATCATAAATACTACAGATTTACTTTAACATTAAACCAGAGGAATATGTTAATTATGTTTTGTTTAAAAAGGATTTAAAACGATGAACAGCTACTGCATCGTGCAAAATGTTTCAGTTTCCAAATCCAATGATAAATTTAGATCATTAGTCTGATAATAATAATAAACTAAATCGTGGCCTCATGTTCAGATGTAATTCATGAAACACAAAGCTCACTGTTTAAACTTTGTTTCCAGGCCCTCATATTACAGCGCATTCTCATTCGGCCAATAGCAACTTATTGTATTTGAACAACACGTAACCCGTAATGCAAACTGTTGTAGCTGGGGATGATCTCAAAGAGGGAATATTCCAACATGCAGAAGTCAGCAGAGGGAATCAACGGGAGCTGCTTAATGTAATTGTCTTGAAGTTTTCTGTAAAGGTTGGAGGAATACCGAGTCAACACAGGAAAACTGTGTCTGGTTCTTCAACATGCAAAGTCTGTAGTACAACATTTTTAATGGTGGTAATGCTCTTGCTCACATGTGCATGAGCAAGAAAAGAGTGTACATTGTACATGGGTGTGAGTGTGATTGCAACACACACATACCCACATTTGGTGTTCGCAAGCAGGAACTGAATCTATCATTAAGTAATGACGACGCACGAGAAACATAGAACTAGAGAAGCTTAGAAAGGACACAAGAAATAAACAATAAACTAAAATCACTGAGACATACTGCGTTTTGTTCAACAGCAAACTATTTAGAATCTCGTATCTCTACTGACAAGACGTTCGTTCATCTTGTTCTGTGATGTTTGGACAGAAGCAGCTCAGACAAAGCCTAAGTTCACCTAAACAGTGGCTGAAATGGCGTTTAAAAAACTGCAACCATCTGGATTAAATGATAGCAGCTCTTCTGTGTGTACATGTGACAGGAGCCCCACTGTACATGAAGCCTCTGAAGGGCACGTCTTGTCAGTTCAGCTTCACCGGCATGACACAGATGTCCCAGCACCCTCTGTGAACCACAGTCAATTACAACCCCCACATTATACCCCCTACAAGGAATGCAGCATGGTCAGTAACACTGTTCATTCTTTACTGGGCTGCTTTCACTCCAGCGCTCAGATGCAGTCAGGTCTGCTACACAACTGCAGCGTTCTCTGACCTGGGTTCAGGACTCCTGTTAAAAATAGGTTCATGCTTTATTTACGTTAAGGTTCTACATGTTATATCTTCAAAGTTATTCTGTTGAATTTCCACATGATTTCTTAGGACTTCCAAGATGCTTTAGATTTGCAGTTTGTAATTTTAATGTGTTTCTTCACATATTTGTTAAAATTGTCACTGGGTCGTGACGGTGTAAACTGAAACAGATCATCTATGAAACAAATCGGGTTCCTCCGCTGTCTCCCTGTTGTCCTATTGCTATCTGCAGAAATACACCGCTGGGAAACAACCAATCAGAGCCATTTTCTCATCACAGTTTGAGAAACTACAGACGCAACAGTGAAGCCGTCTAGAAGAAGAGGCAGAGCAGACTGGACTTCTTGAGGAAGCTAAGATCATTCAAGCTTTGCAGCAACATGCTGCAGTTATTCAGCAAGTCTGTTGTAGAGAGCGTCGTCTCTTCTGCTGTCTGTTGAGGCAACAGAGTCAGAGCCAGGGACCGTCTGATAACGAACTCTGGTTCTGTTCTGGGAACAACTGGAACCTCCGTAGATGATGATGATGATGCAAAGAAGGACTCTTCATAACAGCAGGACAAAAATTATGGACAACCCTGACATAACAGTGTCATAGAAAAACAAAACGTCTGCTTCAAATTTCTCTTTTCTGGCAACAGCCATCACTATCTACAATAACTCTGAAGAAACATTTCATTTCCTTTGGGATCGATAAAGTATTTTGGAAGTGAATTGAAAAGCAATCACTACTTCTAGTGTTAGCTAGAATTTCTTTGTGTCGCAGAATATTGCACTACATCTGTAGTCCTGCACATGCGTCTGCTCCGTGGGTTTAGGTATAAAACAACGCTGTCGGGGCTGTTTGGTACGCGCGAGTCCCAAACTTGTTCTGGATATTTTTGGTGTGAATATGCAGACAGGCACACCTGCTGAAATCTGGAGAGATCAAGGCTAAGAAATGCCAGCCTACTGGCCCGTTTTTGTGTGCGACCTCCTGACAGCCCTGGCTCGTCAGCCAGTGACAGACATCCTGCGGGGCCGACTTTGACGGCAGCCGACATGATGTGCAGCGTTGTCGGACTGACAGGCGCAGGACCTGAGACGTTGATCACTTTTGTCAAGCTGAGATGGTAAAACGCTGCAGCGACCCATAAATATTGAACCTGCCCAGAGGCCAGTGACCTGCACCGGCTAATAGCGGCCTTTCCGGGGAACCCAGCTGCATGTGCGCGTGCGTGAGTGTGTGTGTGTATGCGTGCGTGTGTGTGGGCGTGTGTGTGTGTGTAAGTGTAGAAGAGAGAGAAAGGTCAAGTCTGCTGCATTTGATGAAATGGTGCCTATAGTAGGTGGAATAATGTAAAAGTAAACAGCATCTATTCTCTTCACTTTTTGAAAGTATTCTCATACATACATAAACAATTCAAATCCACTGAGCATTGGAAGCATATCTGTGGTTTTCAGCAATCTGTGTCCATGGCATGGTCACTGCCACCACTTTCAATACAAGAGGAAAAGAAAGATTTGAAGTTTTTAACAATGGACTGATTAGATTTTAACTTTCAAAAGAAAATCAATTTAACCTTTGTGTACACACCCACAGCTTTGCTTTAATGAACAGAACGACTATTTGATTAAACTGCTGAGGAAGTGCAAACCACTCGTTCTTCAGTCCGTTTTCTCATTAAATGTAAAACTGTATGAAAGGACACTGAAACCGGTTTAAACCGAGCTGGGTGTGAGATTCATGGGATCAGTGATGCATCATTCCCAAACCAAATAAAACAATGTAACACAGACATAAGTTTTATGTCATAATATAGAAAGATTTCTATTTTTTTGGACTACGTCTGTGAGCACAAGCCCTTTCGTTTTGATTGATAGCACCATGTGCCTACAGGTGCTTTATCAAATCCAGAATGCGAAGTCGTACATTCTGATTTGATCCTGGCTATCAATCAATGCATTCAAGCTCTATTAATCATTCAAATGTGTAAACAGTTTTCTAAGGAAACCCAGCTAATTACATCAAGTGACTGACTTTCACCATCCACTCTTTGGATTAGCATGTAGCAACAGTGGGCAGTCGCCCTCATTAAGTCAATGTCACTGCAGCAAGAAAAACTAGACATGGAGAAATATGATTTCTCATTTTACTTTAAGGTAACCTTTGAAGTTCTTTATGTATTTAAAGACTAATTTACCTTTAAAAAATCGGTCGGTTGGCCATGAACAACATCCACTGTATGGAGAGGGGCCTAAAGCTAAGCCATACTCTACACACACACACACACACACCCACACACACACACCGCTTTGGAGCTCACACTAATGAATGTTTACATAAAATGCTGGCAGGCAGAGTAGGCGTAAAATGGAGATCCGGGGTGCACTAGTGTCTAGTTCAGAGTTTGCAGCTCGTCTTTTGCTTTTCAAGGTTTCCTCTGTAATTATGGAGGGCTTTTTTTTTTTTTTTTGCCCTGCAGCTGCTCTGAAACAACCATATCTGGGTGCATAAACCAGATGGGAAATGGAAGCAGGAACACACTCTTATTATTATTATTATTATTATTATTGTTAGTATTAATTCAGGGGTTTTTTTCTCATCAAAACATTTTACATTATAAAGCAGAAAATTAGTACAGAAAAAGGGGGTGAAAAAAAGTACAAACACAGAAAGTGGAACATTTTGGGGGAAGCAAGAGATCTTAAAAACCAAGAATACCAACGATGACCAGGCAGAGAAAAAAAAAGACATGCAAGCAGTGCCAAGATAATGACAGGTTGTCACCTCTTACCATAGGGTGTGTGTCCCATGTTTCCCAGAAAGCATCCCCCTTTACTTCTTGTAGTCTTAATTTAAAGATCACATGCTTCATGCCATGAATACTATTAAAAATGCCCATTGACTGTTTGATACTGGGGATTGGGCTGCTAAGTTTTTTAATTCAATTTTATACTGGTTATATTCTAATTTATTGAAATTCACGCCTGATTCCAGAAGCTCCACTGATGCTGCAGCAGGATGAAGCAAAGAAACAAATGAAACTGAGCTCTTATTTGGATCGACCTGAATTATTTGTTGAGCCAGTCTGAAGAACAACAAGGCATGAAGTCTGTCACTACTGTGGGATAATTAGGAATGAATAGAAACTGGGCCAGTCAATCTGGACAAACATCTTTATTTCTGGTAATGCATCTATACACTGTACATTCAGTCACTGTAGATTATAAGCATGGCTATTTTCAAACATAATCTCATAAAGTCCTTTACAATATAGTCCGAGTCGTTAGAGAAGGGAGGGAGAAAGGTGTCAAAACACGGGGGGGGGTGGGGGGTGAAACGGACGTAGATGAATAAGCCAAACTTCTTTTCATATTATATATGTGGCATTAATACATGACAAAGCTTGCCTCTTACATAAAAATATTTCTAGAACTGTATATAGTATCAGCAGCAGCACAGGGCTAAAAATAATACATGAGGGCGAGGGGCGAGGGAGTCATGTGGGCCGGCTATACGATGCTGAACATTTGCTTAAAACCTATATGAAGAAGTGAAAAAAGATAATTCAGTAAAAACTATGTAGTATGAAAAAAAAAAAAAAAAAACAGAATAAAATGTTTATGAAGGGAATATTCTCTGCATCAACTGTTCTTGAAACATTTTCATTAAAACACAAACTTAAAAAAACAACAAAAAAAAAAATGGAAAAGAAAAATAAACAGCTGCTGTAAGAAAAGATATGGAAACACCATGTACAGTTATAATACAGTTTCGTAAAACATATTTACACGTGTAAATTTGTATTCAAATCTTCACACTGGCTAGTATTTGGCCTATTAATACAGACTGTTATTGCTGCTTTGCTGCCCATCACTTAGAAAAAAAATGATTCTCCTTTAGAAAACAAGACATCATTAAATCGCTTCTTTTTTTTTTTTTTCCTTTGCTTTGCACGGGAGAGCAAACAGGCCAATGTTAGCGCTTCCCTCCGCCGTAGAAAACCAGAACACAGAGGATATGAGCTCTGTAGAGTAAAAACTACTAGAAAAATGTACCAATACAGGTCTGCTGGAGGGAGGCAACATCAGGGAACATCTGTAATGCTGGATCAGAAAAGGCCCGTTCCAACACTTGCATCAGCAAACCCAACTGGAAAAGTCCTTATGTACAATTTATAGTAACAATTTAACAAGTTTTTTTTTGTTGTTTCTTTTTCAGGATCGTCTATAAAATCTCCTCTGAGAGCATGCATATTAATGATTCAGACATCAGAAAAAAAACAAAACATTTGAAGCATTTGTTGAGTTTTCTGCGCTGTGCAGAGTTCTGTAAACTGCTGATTCAAGGAAACACTGATTAAAGCGCTGCAGAGCACAGAAGGGCCTCTTCGTTTCGAAACCTGCTAATGGGAACTAGACGGCAGCGACACCGTCAGGTTTCTGACTCTGGAAACCTTTCGCCCATCTCTCAGGCACTTGAGGTTGTCCAGCATTGCACTCGTCTTTTTATTTTCCTCTTTTAATATTTGTATTTTTTATTTTATTTTTTTTGTAAATGTAAGTTGATCTAAAAATGACATTTGGCTTTTATTTAACACCATTGCTTTTCCTGCTAAATAAGACAAGTTGCTTTACGTTGCATAACACAATAAAAACCCTTACATGTACAGTATCAATGCCCAATAAGTGACTATATAAATGGCAAACTTTTTTTGTTTCTCATGCACAAAGAAGATGAGATTCCTACCAAAAACGAATTGTGAACACAACAGACAAGCAGTAAAAGTATCTCCACATACAAAAACAACATACAAGAGTTGACTGTTTGTTTGTTTGTTTGTTTGTTCATGCTGCTGTAACAGTCCAGCAGAGATCTGAGCTGCTCCAAACTTCCTGAAACGTCCTGCCTGCTGAACATTTTCCTGTCTATTTACAACCAGCTGCTCGAAACCGCAGCAGCTCTCCCTCACAAAACGCTCGCTTGATCCTGTGGCCAGTGGATGACAACGGCGGCAGTAAAACGCATTTAAACTGGATTTAAATGTTTTTTTTTTTTAAGTTTTGACAAAAGTGCGATTTATCACTGTAAAGTACAAAACAAAAAGAACCTTTTGTTTATTTACACGTCTTAACTTAACAATCAGACATTTTTGTGGTAATTGATGAGAGCCCACTGAAAGGCTCCCGGATGACGAAGCCGGTCTGGAGGGAAAAAAAACAAACAAAAAAAAACATGCCGTCTGTCATTCAAACGTTACGAGAACACAAGGCCACGCTCACACTGGAGGGCAAAAGAAAAAAATATATATTAAAAAAATCAAAGTAAAACTATGGCAACCAGCGTGGATGTGTGTGAGACTGTCCAACAAGTGCTCAGTGAAAACAGAGAAGGTGCCTTTAACTGTGCCTCAATGGATCCATGGCTGAATGACAGGAAACCTCCTGAACAACCACACAATGGTGGAGTTTGCATCTTTTATATTTATTGTCCATCATATTCATTTGTACTGTTTCTGCTTCCACTCTACCAGCACTAACAAAAGCATTTTTTTTTTCCTGTACATATCGCTATGTAGTCCGTAGATAGCTTATAATGTCTTGAAAAGCCTCTGCCTGCTTCCAGCCGTGAGCCGACGCTGGAAGCCTTTTATTTGGGGGACCCGGCCCAGCCCTCTGGGCCGCGGCCCCTCGCTGCAGCTGTGATGTAATGTCGGCCTTCCAGCAGTTTGTTAGTGAGGAGTGAGAGTCTCGTTTCGTTTCCTGGTGGGCGCAGCTGCGCTCGGTGAACTCCGGTTTGCAGGTCTGAGTGTGAACGGTGAGTCAGTCGGTGCTGGATTTAGAAACGCGTGTCCCCTGGCTGCTTCTGCTCTCCCTTTACCCTTCATGGGTCTGGATCAGAAAACACCTGCGTGTTTCCTCTGATGGGAACTTTTTCTCTTTCTTCTGGACGTTTTGGGTTCAGGTGTCGGTGACAGTGGGTCGGCCCAGAGCTACTGGAGCAGCAGGTTGTGTCGTATGGGATGAGAGCAATGAGGGGAATGATTGAGTGCTGAGGCTTTTCTCGGGGTTACTTGTTAGGGGTCACTTCTTTGCAGCCAGGTTTGGGCCAGAGCTGCTGTTGGAGCTCCTTTACCACTCTCTCCAGATGCTCCCTGGCCTCCCGCTCCTGCAGCAGGTCGGCTCTGAGCTGCTCGCGGTCGGCCTCGGCGTGCTGCAGCTTCATCTGGAGGTCCTCGATCTGATAAACACAAAGAGAAGTCATCTTAAGAGACAAAACCTTCAATTCTAATTAAATAAAGTTCAAACACAACGACTGGCCAGAAAACTGTGGTAGGTGAAGCCCTAGTCTGGTAAAAAAAAAAAAAAAGTCTGGTAGCCCATCGTCCTACACGTTGCTTCATCCAGAGGGTCTGGGCTCTCGGCTATTGGGCTATTGATGGCTTCCTGCAGGTATGGACTGTTTCAAGTTTGACCCAAATGCTAACGTTTACCCGTCACTTATGCAATGCGCCAGTTTGACGCTATGAAGCTCAAAGTGGCGCATCATAAACAGCCAACCTCCACTGCATAGACAGAAGTCACAGATATGGCTGATGTTCATTCAATATTTGGAAGCATGACCAACACAGACTGAGTGGCTTTGTTCACTTCCTCCTCTAGCTGCCAACACTAAAACTACAGGCAGGCCGCAATTCTAAAACAATGCATAAAAATCAACGTCCACAACTTTCACAACTTCTCCGTCTGTTCGCTGATCGACCTTGTCAAAAATCAACCGGAGACAATCTGAGTAAAGGAGGTAAAACCCATGACTGACTGATCAAATAGTTCTGATATTGTATGGAAAGAGTCATTTTATTTGTGTTGTAAGGTCTGAAAAAAAAAAAAAAACTGATTCCTCTCAGCTGCTGTTCTTTTTCAAACCCAAGGTTTCTTAATGTTGTCACGGCAACCGTTCAAGGTTATGTTGTGAAACAGTCTCGCTCAATCTAAAGTTCCCACTGGCAAAATCCCTCATGAATGAACGGCTAGAATCAACCAGAGACCAACATCACTGTCATTATGAACCATTTTGAGTTTCGACTCGTTCTTTTGTTCAGGTACTGAGGAATTAGCTCCACCCCCTGCTCATTAGCTACATTATTAGTTAAACACGGCTGATTGTGGGTGCAGGGCCCTCCCTCAGGCTGGAGACATTCAGCCGTCCCAGAATAACACGTCTTCCCATTGGCGGAGGTTGCTGTATGACCTGACACAGAGTGCTGATAGGCCAGCTCAGTGTGACCTCACCACACCATGTGGTCCTCACTGCAGCCACATCCACTCAAACCCAAACAGAGGGTTTCACATGGAGACATTTTCAGCAGCAGCAGCAGCAGCAGCTTGGCTGCTGAACGTCCTTCCAGCCAGTATTTTCCAGAAACGGTGATCAGGTTTTGCTGCCAGACGACTAGTTGGAACTGGACCACAGATCAGAGATGAAGAGCTTGTGTCTCACACTCATCCAAACCCTCTGCTGCTCTCACGTCCTAATCCTGTTTGTTTTCCTGGCTGCACTGACAGAGTCTCCTCTCTGAGACGGCCGCGTCTCCGCAGGAGGACGTGGACGCAGCTGGAGGACACAGCCTCCCTCTTTGTTTTGTCTAAAGCTGCTTCAGGGAAGCTGACGCCTCTTCCTGTTTCCTCTTCCAGCGGGAGGAGCCGAACTACACCCATTCATTTCTGACTGGGAGGAAGGGAACACTTTCTGTCTCCCCCTGTCCTGAAAGTGAGACAATATGACGGCTGTTTACACACAGCAGCTTAGCAACTTTCAGGGTCTGACGGTTTTTGCAGTATGTCCACATTTGGAAATCAGAGGGTGAGAGGCTCCAGTTTGCGCCCGACCTGTGCAGAGTATTTGGCGCGGAGACGGCCGGCCTCGCAGCCTTTATCGCAGACCCTCAGCTGCCGCGCCTGCTCCAGCTCCCTCTTCAGACGGATTCGCGACTCGTTCGCCTCCTTCATCTTCTTCTCGCTCTCGGCTCGCAGACGCTCAATTTCCTTCCTCAGGCTGCGCTTGGCCTCGGTCGCTTCTCGGAGCTTCTCCTTCTTCGCCACCCGCAGGAACTCCAACTCCTGTGAAGAAGAGACGGCCACAGTTAGCCTGCGAGTTCTCCGGGTTTATCTCCATGTGCAACTCAAGTCCTTCTTATTGTCAGATTTCTAAAGTCCTTGTGTGTTTGTCATCAACAAATGACTGAAACCATTTAAATTATGAAATAAAACTAATGTTACAAAGAGTGAAATAGATGCCATTTTTAACAACCAGTAAAGTGTGAGGTAGAATAGAAGAGTAGAAAACCTTTACTGTCATTGAAATAGTTCAACAAGTTTTAGACTGCAACTCCACGGTTTTAAAAGACATGAATAATTAAAATTCACCCCAGGTAAAATACATTCACTCAAGACAAAATGACAAGGTATGCATCAGTGGTTATTCACTAAATATATGGCAAATGGGAAAAAAAAAAAAAAGCTCTTAGAGAATCAACAAGTCCTGGATTTGCTGGCTCTACAGCGCCTGTCAGAGGTAACAGTTGGAACAGAAAGTGGCCAGGATGGATAATATCCTCCATGATGTTTCTGGCTCGCAAGTCTTGCAGGGAAGGGAAGGGACGCAGGACGATCTTTCTGCTGTCTTTATGATTCTCCCTGTGGCTTTCTTGTCCGCAGCCAAGCATCCAGTATTCAGCACACAGCACGCTCCACAGACATTCAGTACAATAGAACACGGTCATTCAGAGCAACGTCTTGGAGTAAGGTTTCACTTTCTGGTAGTGAAAAGAACTGTTCACAGTGTTGAAATAAAAGATCATTTCTGTTCAAAATCAAGAAAATGCTTCACAACTGACCAAAAAAACTTGGGGTTCCTAGAAACTGCGCTAAGAGCAAAGTTCACAACTTCAAAGTTAAAGGAACAGTTGCTACGCCACCTAGAGACGGAAAAAGAAGCCTATAAAAAACCTGGAGTGACTGCAGCTTCCACAGGAAGGCACTTCTGGGTACTGAAGGGTTCTATGTCCAGACTGGACAGGGCAATGAACCCAGACGTAGCCTCAGAGTCCAGAAAGGCTGGGTTTCAGAGGAAGAAAGGCCCTTAAAGTCACTTGACTTGAACTCTACATGGTGAGATTTAACTAAGGTGCTTCCAAACCCAGTTGGGGAGGAAAGGACTGGTTCCTCCGGTGCCTGTCTATAAAATCTCACATGCAGCAGATCAGAACAGCAAAAGGTGCTCCACTGCATACTAAACATGCTTGTCATGAATGGGCTGAATACTTGCGTGAGTACAGTCGGCAATAAAAGTGACTTTAGTTTTGAGAAACCAGTTGTGAGATCAGTTGTACTGACGTCCTTCTTCTTTGATTAGTTTGTTGCACATCACTATTAGCCGTGTGGAATGTAGAGTTAATGAGCGCAGAGCCTAACTGTACCTGCTGGAGGCTCCGCTTGGCCTGCAGGGCTGAGCCCAGCTTCTCCTCCTGCTTCACTCTCATCTTCACGATCTCATGCAGGAACTTCTCCTTTGACTCCTTGGAGTCCAGCCCACCGTCCAGCGCCTGCCTGAGGCTCTCCAGCTCTGACTCCAGCCCCAGCTCCGAAGGTGCCACGGTCACAGCGGGGACTGCAGTGGCGGGTGCGGAGCATTCTGCCGACGTGACGGTGCAGACCGGCCCTTGGGCCCCCGGTGAGCTGAGGTCCTTGGCTGAGCTGCTGGATGAGGTGAAGGACGGCGAGGACAGGGAGGACATGGAGGAAGTGACTGTGGAGGAAAGATCAGAAACACGTCAACTACTGCAGCAAGTTTATGAACACAGGATGCTGGAGCGCTACTCACAGTCATCACGGCTCTCCACCTCCACCTCCACCTCAGAGTCCTTGTCATCCTGCGACAGGGGCCGGCAGGCGGCAGCAGGCGGGGGGCAGGGGCCCTCTGGAGCCAGAGTTGGCAGCTCCTCCATAGCTCTTCTCTTACGAGGTCTGGAGCTGTGACTGGCACCCTCATCTGAAGGCTGGGACGTGTTGGCGGCAGATGGGGATGTGGGCCCCGCCTTCCCCAGAGGGAGTGGCGTGAGGGCCACGTTGGGGGCCACAGCATTCTCGAGGCTCTTGTAGTTGTAGAAGCTGGAGGACAACGACAGGTGATGTTAAGGCTCAAAGTGTTCTGGGGGTTACATCACAAGGTGGACCATGGGGTGGTGAGCTGGACTCACCTGTCTCTCAGCAGAGCCAGAGGGTGGGGGGGCGGCTCCTTCTCCCCAGCAGAGATGTGAGGAGACCATGGTCTGAAAGCTGAAGGTCTCTGTCTGGGCTGCAGGCAATTGATCCCCTGAGAGACACAAGATCTCATTTTAGACCAGCAGACTTGATCTGAAATGATCAGGACTTGGAAGTGCTTTAAGATTCATAAAAAAGTTGGGAGATGGAAACACAACTTCCATCTGAGCTCAGCCACACCAACCTTGTTTGAGGCAGACAGGGACTGCAGCCAGTCGTGCTGCTTCTCTTTGTCACCAAGCGGAGACTGTGATGGGACGTCTTCCAGTTTGGACTTTTTCACAGGGATGCCCTCGGACACCTAAAAGACAGACAAGAAGTTGACATAAAGACTCCATGTTAGTCAGGGCGTTGTGTCCTTTATACAATCACTGCCACTGAGAGTTTCACAATCAGGTCAAAAATACTTCATATGTTTTATATAAAAAACTGGAAGAGTTTTCACTTATTCCAGATGGAGGAAAAAGAACATGGGAAGTGTGTGTGCTTTTGTCTGTTAGCTTGACTCCGACATGAATGATTCATTCCTGATTCCGTCCAACCTGAGTTTAATCTGACCGCTGTCCGGAGCACGGGAGACACTGACTGCCTATAGCTAATAAATAATCCTAACAAACTCTGAGGGGAATGCATATCAGAAGTGCCGCCCTGATGTGGACACTCCAAAACAGAGCACATCTTTATCAGAAGAAATTATTATTAGAGAAACTTCTCATGTTATCGTTAAATTGTTAAAAATTGTTAGCAGAGATCTCTATGAGTTCTTCATAGTGACAACACTGCAGATGCTAAACGTGATGACGATATGTATTTATACCCTGTTACCAGAGTTACAATAGTTATATTGTTATATCTATTCTAATTATAATAGTTGTATTTTCATGTTGAAGCTTTTTGTTTGTTAAATTCAGTTTTTGTATTTAGTTTGTTGGCATGTATTTGCAAGGTTTTATTAGTTCTTATTAGTTAAACACTGTTTAGTTTTAGTTAATAGTTAAGTTTTTATTTGTTGTAATATAGGTTAGTTTTTTAGGTGCAGAATTCAAAAAGGTCAAAGTACTATATTGTGATTATATTGTGTATACATCAACTGAGTAATGAATACTCAGCAGAAGATCCTATTTTCAAAAAATGTAAGAAATTTTTGCTGAACAACCAACTGATACTGCGTTTTCTCCCAGCTTTTGCTGTCGCCGTTTTGAGGACTAGCAGAGAGCCTCCAGGAGGAGTATGGAGTCCCATAATTTGCCAATAGAAGACATAAACTGCTTGTGTGTGAAAAAAAGAAAGTCAACTTCACATCAGTTCGAAAGACTAATAAATCGATGTATAAACACAAAAATAAAAGATATTTTATCTATAATTTTAGTTTGTTTTAGTTAGTTTTATAAATGCACAATGTAGTTCCAGTTACTTATAGTTTTTCTCCATTACTTGTTTCAGCTAACGAAAATGTTTTCTCAATTTCGGTTTTGGTTATTTCGTTAGCTTTAGTTAACTATGATAACCTGGCCTGTTACACACCCTGCAAGAAAGCTCAGTAAGAATGAATTTCCAACAGAGTTCCTCAAAATAAATACTGCTTTGATTTTACACATTAATCTGAGTTCATGTGTCCCTTTGGGATGTAAGTCGTCACAGGCTGCACTGCTGGCCAGAGGTTGCTACACTAAAACAATGCATAAAGTGAAAACGCGCCGACCAATGTGTCGTTAGGGGAGCTGGCTGCAACCACCAGGGGGTTAAATTTAGGTGTGTTGACTCTGAGTGGATCTTTCTATTTGTGGGGAACTTCACACACACACAACTACACACACACACACGCATCACACACACACGCATCACACACGACATCCAGAACAGCGAAGGTGTGTTTGCATATGGCCAGCCAAGAGAGAAGGCAAGAGGTGACTGGGGCAGTATGAGTGTCTGACACACACTCTCACACGCAGTCTGTCACACACCGATACACCCAGAAAGGCAGACAAGCAGGGCTTTGTCAGTATGACCTCAGCTTCTCCCAGCTGTGGCTGTCACTAGCTGCCGCACAAACACACGCGCACTCTGAGTTACTGCAGAAACTGAACAGAAAGTGTGTCGCTCTCTAAAAACAGAAATAAATAACTATGGTGCTTTTTCTTAATGGAAGCTGAACCTGACTGGCGCAAAGTCAAATCTACCAACACACAGTGTTGAACGCAGACAAAAGCATTAAGAAGATATTCCATAAAAACAAGAACAACCAAACTGCAGAAGTCGAAAAGGCAAGGCTGACAACACACTCAAAGGCAAAGATCAAATTTCAAAAATCAAAAAATCTGACAGCAACACAAATCAGGCTAGACCAAACTGTGCACACCTCCATCATGAGGGGGCGCTGTGCTCCAACACAATTCTGCTCTACCCATTATTTTATTTAAGGTAGCGCTGTCTAGAAACTGTAGGTGTCATAAAGCAGCTGACTGCAGGCTAGCTACCTGAGCAGATAGCCCCACCAGCTAATCAGCTTATTAGGAGTTTCCAACATTTGTCTTACCAAACAGCAGAGGCTTTCATGCCAAAATGTTAGAACTGTAACAATAGCAGTAGGGATAACTGTTAGCTATCTACTTAAAATAAAAGAAATGACATCATGTTTCACACGTTGTTGTTGTAAACACTTGCAATGTTTTACTGCGGAATATTTCCGTATGACTTTCATACCATGAAGACCTCAATAGCCAATGATTCTGCCTTTATAATCAATTTAAAATGTAAGTGGGGATGTCTGTTGTTGACGAGGGCTCCACCGGAAGTGGAGGAGCTGTCAAGGTATAAAAGTAACACGGTGACTACAATCCGTCTTTCAGTGGGTAAAATGAGGCTCAGCTGGTTTGAAGATGGTTGGTTTGTGGGTTCTGGGTACGAGCACTTTGATCTGTTTTTCCCCTGCCTCGGCACAAAAATGTGATAAATATGTTGTCTGCTGTGAATGCAAAGGTTATCTACAGCAGACACGGTAAAAACTGTTGCATGAGGAATCTGTTTTGCTCTGGAGGATGTGACGCTCTTGTTCTTCCACAATGTCAGGACTGGACAGAGGACAGCGCTCTGAACACACTGGGACAAAGCAGCGTCCTGCTGGGTGTCAACAGGTGGTCCTTTGCAGCCGGGTGAGGCTGATCAAGTTGGCACGGCGGCCTGCTTTGCCACTTGTGGATGTAATCAGAGCTGCTCTGGCGGGGAATTGGTGTGACTAGACGGTCGAGCACTCCCAACATGACAGCTGTCCTCGTTCCACTAGACTCCTCAGGGCTCAGCTCCGTGACTTTCATTAACTTTCCATTACATCGTGGGAGTCCTTTTCTGGCCAATTAGTACAACTTTAGGAGCCTTATGATACAGAAAAATATACTGTAGGTTCACAAAGATGCTGAAGATATTTTGGTTTTGTTTGAGGAAGTCTCCATCATCATCATCAAACTGCAAAAAAACAAAATAAACCATTTAGAGCTGGACAAGTTTGTGACTGACCAGATGAATCCGGTTCATTCAGCTTTTCTGTCAATTACCTCCATTACTGATCAATTTGCAGTCCAAAATGACTCAAAGTATTCTGAAGTACTCTGTATTTTTCCCCATGTTTCAGTGCTGTAAGAGTCCTGGAAGCAGAGCTGAACCCAGAGAGGATGACAGTTTGTGGGTTATCTAGAGATGAGGAGATTTGTCCTAGATTTGACTGTAGCAAAGCAGGGCTAGAGGCAAGCGGCTAGCCTACAGAGCGGCTGATCCTCTCTCTCCAACGCACACACAAAATCTGCGCCTCCATGCCACGTGTCAGTCCTTGTCTCGTGGATCACTGGTTGCCAATACTGCGGCTCTCCGGCAGGACGAGATCCGCTAGAAATCTTGGCTGGAGCAGAGCGTTTAGGGGTCAACAAAACCAGCAGCTGAGCCTGTGGGTCTCAATGGCAGAGGGCGGGAGGGCGACTCGGAGGAAGAGAGACAAATCTGCATGTTTAAGGAGCGAGACTTTTCATCTAGCACAGAGACAGAGGGCTGGTTCCTCAGGCCTCAGGGTTCAGGACTCTTCATCTTGATTACCTAGAAAGAGTCCATCACAAGAGTGGATGTCTTTCTGGGTGCTTGAGCATAATCAGACACACATCTCTGACTCAAGGATGTAAACATAAAAAAATCTTTCTACAATCAGACCTGAACAGTAATGGAAACCCTTTACTGGTCTCCTGATGAAGCCCTGACCGACCAACAGGAAGTTGCTGCGCATGATGCAAATGGAATCATGCTCATGCTCTCCCGCAGCTGTCTGCGATCCGCCGTGGCTCGCACTGCATAGACAGGATGTCACACCTCTGAGATAAGGCTTAAAGATTAGTCAGGGTGTGTTAGACGTGCTCACACTGCGCAGTCTGCTGCAACACCTCACACTAAGAACAGCACACCTCGTACTATCGCAACGGCACCGCGTTACAAGCATGCTTCAGTTACGGAGTAGGCCCTGCTTCATCTGCAGAGCAGCAGAGCTGAATGGACCAATTGGAGGCTCACCATGTGAGGAGGTTCAGATGCCTCTCATGCGATTCTTTAGCTCCATGTTCAGGAATGGAGACTGAGACTGTTGGTGCTTAAACCCCTTAGAGGTTGTCAAATGTTCAGTGTGACTTTAAAACACAAGACTTCCAGGTAAACATACGAGGAACTAATAAAATTCTTACTGCTATTGAAATCAATTGAGTCCTTTCTGGAGCATCATGGTAACTACTGCCAGGTCAGAGATCAAACTACGCCTGTAAAAGATTTGAATCTGCCAATCTCCTTCCAGTATCCACCACTGAGGAAGAATTTCTCTTATATCCTTGCAATTAACTCAGGTTACTGACATATGATTGGTTTATTTCCAAACCAATCATATTAAGTCCTGATGTTGTTATTCAGACTGAAAACCTTGGTTTCATGCCAAACTTCAGTTTTGATTGAAATAATTTCGTTACACCTAAATAAGATCATACATGTATTTGATCGTACTTGTATTTGTATTTCTGTCGTGTGTTTCATGCTGTGTGGATGCAAGCATGAGCAGCGGAGCTCTGCAGCTCATGTGTGTCTATTTTGCGGACCTTTACTTTGCACATGGCAGTCAGGAATAACCCCTGCATGAGAAACTCACAAAGCATTAAGTCTTGGGGTCACATCAGTCGGAGTGTCAAGCTTGTCTCAGCTGCTGCAGGGGCCCCATGCACATCTTCAGTGTGTGTGTGTGCATGTCTGTTAGAGAGGCTGTTTGTGGCAGAGACAGGATGGGTGGGGTATTCTCCTAAAGACTTTCAAAAACCCTTGTTCTTTAACTTCCTGTGTCTGCTGCTCCACTGAGACAAGACACTCGTTTTCAGAGAAATCCACAGCAGACCTGAACTCTCTGGAAAGTTGCCCTGTTTCTAACCTCTAACAGATTTAAATACCGGACTTTCTAATCAATTCATGCACAATCTTCAGACCATGTTAAATAATTCAACTTAATGATTTGATTTCCTTTCCTGCTCTGGCTGCTCACTGTGTTCGGTGTGAGGACTGCGTGACGCTCAGGAAAAAACAAACTGTTCAGAGGTTTGGCTGCAAAGTCTAGGATCTCCTACCACTTTGAAAACAAGGACAACAGTTTTTATCTACTCAAAAATGCGACGATAAAACGAGGAACATTTAGGAACACAAAAACCACGTTACTACGTAATGCCCACGTCTGTCTGGCTTCGCTGCCAAAATCATTCGTCTCCGAACAATTTCAAATATAGAAAATAAGATGTTTTCCCCATGTAGTAGTGTAAAAATCTGCCATCTCCGTAATAATAATGAGAAGGTATTACTACTTTTGATCAATGTTCAAGAATATCTTGCTGGAAAATTACTTTTAAGTTAGTTGTGTCTTCTTTCAATTATACGGAGAAAAATACTAAATTCTGGTATTCTTTTCTTTCTAGAAATTAGAAAAAATACATGAGTGTTACAGCTCTACAGCTGGGAACTGAGAAAAGCCATTACAGAGGTGGTTGCACTACCTGATAATCAGGCAAACATTGCATTCAATGAGAACTACTGGTTTGAAACCTTCTGAAACTTAAGCATGAAATCAACTCGTTTCTGCACTCTTGCTAATTTTCTGCTCACTAAAACAGTGAAACTGCTTTGTGATAAAAGTGTTGTGGTTCCTCTGTGATTATATAAATGCTGCCTTGAAAGTTTTTGGAAGGAAATATCTTCGGGAACTTCAGGGAAATTAAGTCAGTTTGAGGTGAAACCAAACATTGTTTGTTTTTTTTGTTTTTTTACAGACACTGTGTAATGCTGAAAATATGAGAGCCAGTAAGCCTGAACAGCTCACAGATGACAGCCAGCCTTTATTAAGACAAAACTGAATCTCTATCCTGATACAATCTGTCACTTTGGTCAACACCTTGGTTCCTTTTCTGCCACTCCCTGTGTTTCCTAAAACCCTCCCCCTCCCCTCGGCGTTCATCTATCTGTCTGAGAGCATTTCCTGTGTCGCAGATTACAGGATGTCTTCTGCAAACAAGCTAAATTCCAGCTGCAGAGTGAAGCAAGCAGAAAGCTGCAGAATCCTCCAGTTGGGTTCAGACCTGTTCTAAACCTAAACACTCATTTTCTTCCTGAATCAGAACACACAGTGACTAAAGCAAGAGGTAGTTTTAAAGTAATCTGCAGACATGTGGCCACCGTTCGACATGTTTGACACATTTGTGATAAATATGTTTCTGTTCATACAGAACAATACGCTTAAATATGTAATATCAGGTTAGCTGTCACTATGTGACTATATACATGAAGCTTTGTCTGAAAAATGGAGATGAATGCTTAGATGTTGGTGATTGGTTTGTATAAATCGGTGATTGATGTGATGGTGATAGTCTTTTTGTGAGTATTGTGTGACTCTCAGCAGAAAACATTCAAACTTTAGATGTTTGGCTGGAGAAGTGGTTGCAGATCAAGCATCCCTGCAGACTAGACTGAGATAAAAGGCCGAGCAACCTGTTTTCTTTGCTTTTGTCTTGAGTCAGGAGGCTGAATGGGGCCCCACCCTGCCTGTGACCTGACTTTGGCCTCTCTGCATGTCTTTCAGAGGGCCCCCTGAGCTGTGAAAAGGGTGGGGACCCTTCCTGGAAGCAAAGTGTCAGTTTAGATCAACCCTGACCAAAAAGAATACCTGCAGAAGAAACAAACAGGTGTCAGACAACACATGGCTCATCTGTTTATGCAAAAAAAAAAAAGAAAAGAAAAGTCTTGCAGCCCTCAGAAGGTGAGTTCAACTCCCACCACCTGCTTATGTTTATGTTCGCATGTAGTGTCCTCTCTTTGCTCTACATCTGCCTGTTTCTGTGCATGCCGCTCGAGAGCCGGAGCATGGTGCAGAGAAAAAGAAAAGCAGCTCGCTGCAGAGCGAATCCTCGAGTGAGTGTTTGTGGGTTACAGGCGAGCACAGAAGAGCTCTAAATTTGGCAACCAGTTCATCTCACCATCACCTCCTTGGCTGAGGAGTCATGGAGAACAATAGGGCTTCTGTCTTCAATGAAGTAAACAGCAAAAACACTTTCCATAGCTCCAGTTGGGCCGCTGCAGCATTGTGCTGAAAAAAGGATCCTATCGTCTTATTATTCAGGAGCCTGCAGACTTGCTGAGATGCAGTTTTGTGTTTGAGATGAACCGGTTTGCTGACTAGACTTTAAATGACCTCATCTAATATTCTCTTTGATGTGCTGCCGAGTAATTTTTCCTGTGCTCAGCACATAAGTGACTGTATTTACTCAATAACTTTGGATTTATTGGGAGCAAGAATGTACTTGTTGAGTAAAGCCGAGGACAAAGACGCCTGCCTGGTGAATGTGCAGACACATGGCAGATGTTGAGACTCCCATGTGTACAGTGATGAGGGGCCTCGGGCCCCAAGAAGTACCTGCTGGGGGCCCGTACTGTCTCCTCTCATGGAAGCCGTCATTCATCCCACAGCAGCTTCGTCTGCATCCCTGCTACTTGAAAGACACACTCCAGACACACACAGTTCCAGACATCTCCGAGTGCTTTCCCACAGGACCGCCCTCCTTCTACAAATCAGACGGCCTACTGCTATTCGAAATTATTATTATTATTTCACTGCAGTGAAATTGCAGTACTTTTCAACCTCCCACTTCCAAGAAGAGTCCAGAGAGACACCAGAATCAAAAACAGGAGAAGCCTCCCAGAACTGCTGAAAGTGGCTGAAGGTTCAATGCTTCTACAGCACTGGGTAAAAGTTCAAAACTAGCTTTTTAAAACAAACAAAAAAATAAATTAATTGCATGAAATGCATAAGAAAAACATGACAGGAGAACATCTAGAATGAGGCCTCAGCAATGACATGTTTGGACAAAGTGACAGCAACTTAGCTAAAGCATGACCTTGAGTACAACTCATCAATAAACAGGTAAGGAAAAGTGATTGCTGTAGTAAACTAGTCAATCCTAGTCAAAAGGTGTCTTTGTCATTTGATGTCACAGGTGCATAAACACAAAAAGATGATTGTTTTTAACCAACTATCCTTCCTCATGATATCCTGTTTTCAACTTGATCGGATCTTCAGATCTCTGCATCCTGACTGAAGAGTTTAACCTGAAGAGGCTGGAAGTCATTGAACAATCACACGCCCAGAGTGATAAAAGCCTGGAAAAGTGAAAAACAATAAACGAGTCTTCTTCTACTACAGACTGCCTCCATGCATGTCTAGGTTTACAGACAGAGTGAAGAAAGGCTTGGGATTGATTGGGGAGGTTTGGGCAGAGGTTAGGGTCTCTGTTTCCTCTCGCCAAATTAGCTTTGGCAACAGTTTCCGTGGAAATAAGAAAAAGAGCGGTGCTCCTTGTTCAGAGCTGACCAGGAATTGTAAGGTTGGAAGTGATGGAAAGCTTGAAGATTGTTCTGGAGGGTAAGTAAATACAGCTCGGACATTTCAATACCTTTTCTATCCTGCTCTGGGATTCAATTCTAACATTAACATGAGCACAGTAATTCCTGGTGTCTTTAAAATTAGGGTCTATAGAGGTTAAGAAAGATGTAACTTCAGCCAAGAGACATGTTTACATAAGGTCTTGTTGTTAAATGCAAAGTTCATCTGCAATAAACAGAGAGTAACAAAACTGTTAAGCCAAATGATCTAAAGCAGCCTATAGGTTGATATCACACTAACAGTACAAGATGAAATAAATGTGCTTTCCTTCTGATTTCATCAGTAGAACATCCATCCATCCATTATTTTAAAGGCTTATATCTTGTGTGGTTGTGAGGGTTTCTAGTGCTGATCTTCAGGATTTCTGTCAGTCAGGTTGCATTGTGCAGTTATTTTACCAGAGGACTACACTCTGCCACATGCACTGAGAATAGAATATGAGAAGTTTTTTATGGTCACAGTCACAGTCTGATACTCATATAATTTGTGGTCAGTTTAAGTGAATGTAAAATTATTATTATTATTTTAAATTAATTTATTTATTTTTTAAGCGAGGTAGTTACTGTTTAGTTACTAGGCAACTTTCTGTGTACTCAAGTTTCTTACTGGAAGATCAGTAGTGGTGCATTATCATCATCATCTGTATAAACCAACAGAGTTATTTACTAGAGAAGCAATGTTAACTTTTCTAACTTTTGCACAGAACCCCAGAAATCCTGAACTGTATCTTTAAAAATGAAACCTCATTTACCACAATACCACCTGCATAAATGAAGGTCATTTAAAAACAGAAAAAAGAAGGCTTAGTGGTTATTAAGAGTAACAAAGTCCAGCGCTATCTGACCAGTAAGATTATTTATTGTATAGTTTCTTTTCTTCTCAGATGTATAGCTTAAGTCCTTTAATATTTTTGTTATTGTTTTTCGTGTAATACATGAAGAAAATATGCAAGTGGGACAGGGCTGGGACCAGAAGGGTCTGATCTGCAGTGTGGAGTGACTGCAGCAGTAAAAGACTCATGATGGAGCGCTCCACTGTGACTTAGCAGCTGGGAACAAATAGGTGATCTCATAAACAAGCCTGCGACAGTGAAGGGAAGGTGTGAGTCTGGGTAGGCGGTGGCGTTCAGATGAGCCTCCCTCCCTCAGGTGGAGCTCACTCAACCAGAATGAATGAACGTGTGTGACGATCCAGTTCGGTCGGGAGCCTTTCTGCTTATAGCAAACACTCTAATGGGAAATGCATACAGTAGTATTTCTAATTTGGTGTGTGGAAATGTTTTGGTGCTCTGTGCAAACGTCTGCTCTTCCTGTGAGAGCAGCGGCCACACTGACTGGAGATGGAGCAAACATCCAGGAGGAAATCCTCTGGCTTGAAGCGGGACTGCCCAGCAGGCAGCGACCCGACTGGGCCATTAACGCCAGAACAGGTCAGCACTGACGGACGCAGTGGCCAGCCCCAAATCTTGCCTTTACAAACCAGGATAAACAGAGACAACAAGCTACAAAGGTTGTTTTTGGGACTGGAGAGGCTCGTAATATCTCAACAAGAAAAACAAAACAAAAAAAAAAACAAGCTGCTGTCCTTCCCATCAGCAGAAAAATGTTGCTCAGCAGGTTAAAGTTGTCCAGATCATTGCATTCAATCTTAACTTGACAGCGATGGTGGGGATTCTGGGTCATCCTTTCAAAATATTTGATATTAATCTCCAGCGTGTATTTAAACATGAACCAGTAAGATGAGGTGCGGATAAAGCGTTCCTCTCCAGCCAGCCATCCACCTTCACCTCACACACAGCCGCTCTTTGAGCATGCAGCACTCTGATGGCCGCAGGCTGCACTCTTTCTCTCGCCTTCCTGTCTCTGTGGTAAGATGAGGTCAAACTGTCAGCTTGACACCACACCATCCTAACCAGCCTCTGCCCGCATTTTACACTAGCGCTCAGCACACTGGGCCCCTCACAAGTGGGACAGCAGCTCACTATATGCCGCATAAAAAGGCGGCTGTTCCTATTGACGGCCGTGTTTGGTGTAGCGGCGTGTTAAGTGGGTCGAGCGTGGTTGCGCTAATGCATGTGCAGACATGTGGGGTCAGAGAGAGCAGCAAGCTGAGTCCATCATCTGCCGTGGAGAATAAGACTCTCCCGGAGCCATGGCTGCTGAGGAGCAGTGGAGAAGAACGGGACTCTCTGCAGGACGGAGACAAGATGACGGGACAGAGGAGTCCAGCTCTAAAGGAGCCACAATCATCTCCAGGCGATATCCATGTGCATGTATGTAACAATATAAATCAAATCACTATTATTGTCAATATTTAAAAATATAATATTAATTTTTGATTTCAAAAATGTATTTAAAAATGTTGAGCAAGTCATTAAAAACCATGGAACTGTGTGGATAAATAGAAGAGGTATGGTTTAAACTAAAACCTTCAAGAATTACAGGAGAACCGAATGGAAATTGACATTCTTTTCTTGATGTCAAATAAATAAATACATTCTCAAAAATCTTCCTTTCACTAATAAATATTGTATTTCTTTAAAAATATGGAAGAAGAAATCTAAAAGGACCAAAAAAATTTTTTATATCCTTGGCGCAAACTTTGGCACCTTTCAAAGATAAAGACTAAATAAAACAGACACCGTCTCCTATACGGGGAGTGCTGTTTCAGCAGTGCTCACCGCAGCTGGACTGGCATTAGCCATTAGCATGATTGGCTGCTTCAACCAAACTTTGTGAGTAGTTCAGTATGGAGCAACTCGTATTAGAATAAGCTGTTCATCCTTTGTGTATATTCAAGGTCTACTCTATATCGACCATTTCTATGTCTATTGAGGAAAAAATATATGTTACTACTGTTTAATTGCCCAGTTCTAATGGAACCTTTCTGAAAACCTTTAGTAGACACAGACTTCCAGCTGTGTTGACTCTTTGTAAATACATTAACTTTCCAAACCCATTTATCCTGGTAGCATTTCTCTTTGTGACCTTTATCCTGAACCATCCAGAATGTCTGAGAAACACTTGCATTGAAAGTGTGAATTCATGTCACCAATATTGCAGCCAACAGATATTGGCTGCAATATTGGTGATATTCATTCTGGACACACTGCCATTATTACTCATACACAGTAGATGTTTTACATTGTGCAGCCTTAGTTTGAATCAAATCTTCAACAATAGACCAAAACGTTTTCCCAGCCACTTTAAACTATATGCAGAACAAGTAAACCAGAGAACCCATCTCTGGTTAGCCCTCCCCTCATCATGGTGGAGGGCTAAGGATGGTGGGACATGGGGATGCAATCCAGGGTGAAGATCAGCACTTAAATTGCCTTGAATCAGACCGTCCTCCCACTTCCTGTCCCATTTAGCAGGTGCGTCAGAATGCAGTAGGTTGCAGCAGTGGCACCACCAGTGCTGTACTTGAATGCATCTAAATGTACTTGAATGCATTCTTTTTTTTTTTTCGAGAAAGGCAGAATTTGAGTCAGAGCCAGAAGTCTTTCTAACAGCATGTCGCATTTAATGCCATGCCACTGGCTCCTTTCAACAAGCACACCAGACAGGAAGTCAGCAGTTGCTTTGTGAGAAAAAGAGAAGTGCTTCAGTGAGAGACATTAGGTCATGTCCTCCACAGGCTGAACTGCACATCTCGAAGATTTCTGACAAAACAGACAACATCATGTTCCCGTAATGCTGCAACAGGAAACCGCAAATATTACCATCATTAACTGGCAACCGGGAGTTGGCTCTAACACTTTAAAGACTCGACCCACAGGGGAGCACTGTGGAGAGCAGAGTGAGCTTTGTCTGCTGCTGGATGCATGATGATAGTAAAAGTCTGGGTAGGGTCTGACAACTGCCGCACACTTCTTCTTTCTCCCCGAGGTGAGCAGCTCGCTTTCAGGCCTCAAGACCCGAGCGACGGAGGTGAGCGAAGACGAGCCGGCTGCTGCGGGGCTCAGCCTGGTGGCCTGCTCAAGGAGCAGCAGCATAATGCTCCGGGTTGTTAGGGAGCACTCCAGTTGCACTGTGACGGGAATGTTTTCGACAGCTTTCAGACACTTCGCACTAATGATGTTCTGCATGCCCCATGGCCAGCTGGGAGCCGATCCTCTTCCAATCAGTCTCCTCAACCATTTTACCAGCAGAGGCACAAACTCCTGGAAACGGGCCAGCTCGGCTCCACTGCTGTGTTTGGGTTTGGAGGGTAAAAATAGAGGTGTGCTAAAGGGAACAGAAAGGCACAGTGGGTGGGAGCAAAGCAGACAGAAACTGAGGACCAGTCCAGACTCAACGTAACACTCTTTCATGTGACAGCTGATAATGAGTCAAGACCAGTCCAGGTTTACTGTTTCACAATCAGTGAAGGGATGAAGTGCAATCAGAGGAAGTGCAGTAATATAGCCAGATATTCTGAAAGAAACATTTCTGAGGTTAATCAAGGTCCCAAGGCTTTTAGCATATACCAGGAAGTGTGCAGCCTTCTGGAAGCTTCAGGGTTAAACTTCTGCTTTAGGATTGCCAACTGGATGCTGGCAATCCTAAAGCCAGCATCCAGGATTTGATGCTGGCTTTAGGACGATGTTGATGTTGTTGACATCAACATCAACTGTGATGTTGATGTCAAGGAGCTCTCACACCAGGAACACTGAACAACTCTGTTCAATACTGTTTTCATATCTTCTTCTACTAAAGTTCTTGAAGCAAGTAATATTGGTCAGTGTCATGAACCAAAACGAGATCAGAAGCCCAAAATCATCTGTGCCCATTTCCTCCAGAGAACTTCTCCACATGTTTCTTTGAAAGTCGGCGTTGCATGGCTGACCGTTGTCAACAAGGTAAGAGGCCAGGTCTGAGGGAAAGCAGTTCAAACCCAGCAGTGATGTCTCTGTGGTGCAGGCTGTGAAAGGCGGAGGCCTCATTAGGGCCATTCAGGAGGAACCAATCAATGAGCGCTGGAGGCTTTCCCAGGACCCACGCTGAGGAGGGGAGTGCTATTGTAAATCAATTGTCGGTCAATTAATTTCTATTGATAGCATCAGAATACTGACATGCTGTAATAAAATAGTACTCATAGCTCTTTAGTTGTGGGCGGCAGGCGGAGACCAGTCGGGCCAACTAGTCGGCAGGTTGAAGATGAATTCCCTAATCTCACTCTGCTCAGCACTAGTGCACTGAATCATCTGTGTGCATTAATGTGAATGTCTGACTCACATGCTACATGGTCACATTTAATCCCAAACAGTGGCAGATGGCCTGTTGAGCAGATTAACATCGTAACAAGGAACTTTCCATCCAAACAAACCAACCAGCTGTTTGTCAGCTGAACCCCAGAACCTTTTAGCAGCTCTCTATGGAAAATGAAAACCAAATGCTGAATAATCATAGCTTAACTGATTGCACAAGTAAGCGATGTAGTTAAATCTTAACTACCAACTATAGCAGCCCATTTCTACACCACAAGCCCTACAGCTAGATGACATCAGAGTGTTGTGATGGAGGATGATGATCAAACCGAGATCTTATTCAGCCTGATTATGAAATGGAAGTATAGAGCATCTCGACGGGCTATTTTCCATGTCAGTAACATCATAATTTCACCTCCATAACCTTGCCATTCAGTTATAATCTGGTGAATTATGAGATTACCAAAATCTTCATGTTGGCTCTTCAGTTCATAATGCTAATTAAATCAAATCATTCAAGTACCGTATTTCTCGGACTATAAGCCGAGAAATACTTTTTCCCCCATGCAGCTTATAGCCCGGTGCGGCTTTTCTGTGGATCTTTTTAATCAATAATCCTTAATTTTTCTGATCATTTTTATGTATTTCAGTTCCTGCTAATTTTAAAGTAGTCAAGATATATTTGTTAAGAATTGGAGAAAACCTCAGTGCCACTATGAAATAGGTAGAAAGCCTGCATGTGTCGGGTCAAATGCTCCAACCATCTCAGCCTTCCAAAGACCAAAGACCTCCAAATCACAAAAGTATTCTCCAATGAGCACAAATGCAGAACATTGCCTTGTGGCGTCACGTGAAAGTCCTAGTGAGTCCATAAAGACAGAAAACCAGTGATTACCAATATCCTTCCATTTATAAAATACAGTAAATGGGGAAGGCTTTACAGAAATCAGCAAGGACTACAGGATCGATCAACACCTTCAAGAAAAACTTTTACTTGCAACCTGGAGCTGACAGCAGTGAGACAGAAGTGCACAAAATGGTGAAGTCGTAAAATGTCCCTCTGACATAACTACATATTATATTACGACATATTACGACGTAATAAAAAGCTCAGGTCTGATTCAAGATGAACAAACAAGATTCTTGTCCATCAGATAATGTAAAAAGGAAACATTTTTCTATATTTTTTCAGACCTAGAGAACTAGAGACTTTTCAGGAGTCTTATTTAAAGGTCACAAGGCAGGCCACGGTTCAGAGGTTAAAGTTTTTCCTGGGCTGAATATTCATCTCCTAACATGTCTGTGCTGCAGATGTTATGAAGTAAACAAATTCTGACGTTCCTCTCGGTGACAGGAAGCTGGGACCAGAACCAGTTCCGGCAGAACAAATTGGTCAAAACCTGCTGGCAAGCTAGGGGGAATAAAGGGCACGTCTGTCCTGCTGCAGTCACCCAGAGGACAGGGACAGGGTGAAGTTGGGGTTGTTTTTCTGCTCCAATAGGAGAGCATAGAGGTGTCTGTTAGAGGAGTTCACCCAGAGGTGAGCAACCAGATCCCTGTCATAAAAAAGTCTGAAGTTTATAGCCACTATTTGGGTTTGTTGTTCTGTTGCATTCTGTGGCGAGGGAGTTAGGAGTGGGGGCTGGGTGTGTAGAGAAGGGGTGCAGAGACACGACACAGACAAGTAGTTGTAAAAACTATAGGAAAAAACACAAGGGGCTGAATGAGTCTGGGGTCATTCAGAGAGCAGGTGGGGTCAAGCTCTTCGGGTCGGTCCTGCAGCCGCCATGCTTTCTGCGGCAACTGCGACTGTTCAGCATTTGACTCAAGCAGCACGCCCAGAAGGACATCAGCTCAAACAGAAGGGATGAAAAAGCGATACAGCAGGAAGAGAAAACAGACAATACAAAGTTGCCATTTCTGTGCGTTTGTATGTGTGTTGCTTGATGGGATAGCACTTTGTTCCTTGCTGGAATCCGTCTTAATTAAAATAATTGGTTATGCATTAAGTGTGTGCCTGAGGGGAGCCGGTTGAACTGCAAACATGTTGAGAGGGAAGCAGAGGAGAAGCGGGCGGCTTGTTTCTTCTTAAAGGAAACAGTTTTGTTCCATCTCACAGCAGAATCCCCCCAAAAATCCCAAGAACATATTGAAACATTCCTCAACTCTCTGTGTGATTCTGCATCTTCACAGTGAGTCTCCATTCAGGAACCCTGTAATTACCCAACAGCCAAGTCCTATTTGCAGGTGATAAAAGATTAATAAAGAACCGGTTTGAAGGCTGAGAGCAAAACACATTAATAAACCTTGAAAGGACTTGCAGCTTGTTGTTGTTGCCACAGCAAACTGAAGAAGCTAGCGCGTACTTGCAGAGGCACATGTGGGGCTGGGGCCGCTTCCAGCTTCTGTATGAAGGGGCCGGAACGCTGGAGCGCTGCTGTTCCCATCAATCAGCGTGTGTTTGGTGGATGTGTTAACTCTGAGGCGGCCACACAGGCACATGTGGGCCGGCAGCCATGCCCTCGCTACCAGCACACATTTCTGGAGTCACAGCCCATTAGCTTCAGAATGGCCCTGATCGGCTCAGGTCTGGAAACAGGGCACGGCTCTCCGTCTGACTGCCTGCCTTACGGGATTCATGTGGGGAAAAAGTCAACTTCTGTTCAAGAAACTATAAATGAAAACTATCAGATCTAACGATCAACTCTCTTTATTCGGGACCATTCAGTGCTGACCAGATACACTGCATCCTCCTCCAGAGCCTGTCTGATCCCACCAGGAATATGCAGCACAGTCTGATGAGAAAAGGATTTCTGTTTTGAGGTAAACACAGATAGATAGAAACCAAAACCTGTGACTGGTGCATCTCTAAACGACAAAGGCTGAATCTGAGAGGAATGCTGCCGTCTATAGTAAGTCCATGTGTAGACAGAGCACTGGTCCATCTCTTGAGTTTAAACGTCTGTTGATTCCTGAGTGATTTATATGTCAGAGTTAGACTCAGGTGCTTTAACGAAGTCAGCACTCTGTCGTTATTACCTTGACACCTCCAAATACAAAAAACATATTTAGCAACACTGAAAAAAAGTTCTCATCACTTCTTTCTTCTTCCCTTCCTGGGGTCACCGGAGGGAGACGGAAAGCCAGTCCTGGATACAGGACTGCGGGGCAGCGGGCTGAGGAGGCAGGAGAAGAAGAGCGGCTCCTGGTTTTCTCTCTACATGTCACAGAGAGCTGACCGATCCAAGAGTTACAGACAGCAGCTGGGGTCACTGTGACCTGCCACCAGCAACAGCCGCACTGCTGTGTTTTTGGTCAGCAAGACAACTGTTTGCCCGTGTATCTGTCCAGATTGTGTGTGTGCGTGTGCATGAGAGAGTGGGAGACTACAAGTGAGTCAACCCGCCTGTTTGCAGACGGGCAACACTTGCTGTGAGAAGTGTAAATATATTTGTGTGTTTGCCTGCACCAACGTGCAGTCCTGTGTGCCAATATGTACCGACTACATTACCTCTTTACTCTGTAACTGTGCCATCCCTTGTGCCAATAAACACACACACAAACATGCACTACACACACACGCGCACGCACACACACGGCGTGTGCGCTGGCCCAGTCAGAGTGTGGGAGTGTTTTCTCTGCAGGTGAGTTGCATACCACTCGCTAAGCTGTGGAAAGATGAAGCGATAGCAGGTGAGCAGGTACGGGCCTGCCGACGCCGACAAGAAAAGGAAAGCTTGATGCAGCTGCAGATACAGCACACCTACCAAGATTCAACCCAAACATCTGCTTTCTCACACACACACACACCAATCAAGAAAATGGAAGCAGGGCACTCAGCACTGACCTTTCACCCACTTCAATCTGTTAAATAAAATGCTGCCCATCAATCTAAATCTGACACAGCAACACTCCTCATCTCTTCTTCTCTGTGTGTCTGTCAGGTTCAAACCGACAGACACACACACGCACGCACACACACACAAAATCAATCACTTGTCAGTGAGTGTTAATGCACCTCATCTTTCATTCATGAAGAGGGAACGGGATGAGTTCATATTGAAATGTGGGATCAGTGTTAACAGCAGCGAGGCGGTTGGACTTCAGCTCACAGTCGGGCCTAAACCATGTCTCGTTTTCTGGTTCTCTGGGCTGATGGGAGAATTTATGACTCTAACCCTGCTCTTTTTATCTTTGAAAAGAAGCTCAAAAATCCTAAATAAAGCAGCCCGTTTAAAACTGGAAAAGCCTCTTCTGTTTTTACGAGCAATCTTGGTATTTGCACAACTGATGAGCACGAATAACGAGCTCGTAAAACCATCTAATAGAATTCAGCTGATTCTCCCACACTGCGCTGGTTACGTACACACCGGACGACCCAAATGTCCCGGCTGCTGTCTCAGCGTTCTGATGCAGGTTCTGAACGGGTTGAGCTCGCTTTGCTCTGCTGCACACTTTCTGTCTGCCGCGGCGTGGCGCGGTGCGGCGCGCTGCTTGTGATTCCACACCCTCTGAATTCTTGGAATCAAATTTCCACCGCTCCTCACCCCAGCCCCACACATGTTTCCCTCTCTCATTTTTTTTATTTTTTTTTATTCCCTCTACAACTCAGTGTCTGGCATGGCCTGTGTTTTTCACCATAGAAACCGACAAAACAGTCCAACAAAGCAGAGCTTGGGCTCTGCAAACAGAGGCCAAATAAAATCCATCATTTACTCGGCATGTGCGAAAGCAGGTTTTTTTTTTTTTCCTTGTTCCCTCCGTCTCCGTGAGCTACTCACGCCCAATTTTAGAGCACTTCCAGCTCGACCACAAGACTTTAAAAGCTGCAGGGAGAGTTGAGAGAAAAAACCCCTCCGAGCTTGCTGTAAATTCTCCTCTGAATGTGCAGAAGTTCTTAGTGATGATTAAACCACTTTTTGTAAGATGATTTTTTATTCTGCTGTAATTATGATGGAAAATGAGGATCCAGCGTTTCATAAAGCGACACAAAATCTTTTAGCACCGCTGCATCTCAGTATAAAAGCAAGTTGAACCTAGCAGTTTTCATCCCTTCCTATGAGGTAATCCCCTAAAATGTCAGATATTTGTTTAAGTTATGTAAGCGCTAAGCCCCGTCCAAACCCTCCACTGGAGCTGCCAGATGGGACAAATGACGAATCTCAAGAGTTTGACGTTTCCTGGCCAGAGAAGCAACAAGGAAAACTTCCCTCCAAGACATTCCCTTAACATGAAAACTCTTAATGAAACCCACACATGTCAGAGCGCCTTGGAATCCGTGGAACACAAAAGAGATAAAACAGGCATTCACATTCTGTGGTGCATGGCGCTCTGCAGAAGTCTTGAGTCATTCATCATGCAGCCACACTGTCCTGTAAACCTTTGTGGTCCTGATCAGCAGTTTTTCAGGTGTTCTGGCAAGACGTCCAAGTCTTCCATTAGACCTTCTCAGTCCAACGAAAACTTTTTTAAGTCTTGATTCCCACGCAAACTTGCATGAAAGTGTAGAGCACACGCCAACATACGTTAGCAGAAAACAGAACTGATCAGGAGGCCTTTCCACACTGCAGGCTTACAGCAGGATTAGTGAGAACAGAAGCATCATCCCAGAGACTGTCAACCCACTGGGAGCAAAATGTGACCCATCGAGGACACCATCGTCACCTGTGCTCTCCACTCTCTGCTGCTTATCCTTTGCTCATTCCAGTGCAGGATGTTTGAGATTTGTTGGTGGGGACTGTGGCTATGTTCTGTGATCTCTTATCCTTGTTGTCTTGTTGTGTTTTTGCAGTGTTTTAATACTTTTCCATCAGCTTCTTGAAAATTTGAAAATCATTTCATGTTGTAATTTACATCAAAAAAGTCTAGAAATGTATGACCTTTCAGTTTGACCATTTTCCAGGTCAGCATACAATCTAGACGGGGTTGCCCTACATTAAATACATGCTCTGTGCTTCAGCTGATCATATGGTATACCGACGTTCCCTCTAGCAGCTCTGAGACAGACTGCTGGAAACACACTACCAAAAGACTACAAGAACTGTAGGAAAAGTTCTTACCACTATTTTTCGAATAGAAAAATAGTGCTAAGCTAATTATTTTGTTTTTGGTTATGAATGCATATGTTTTCTCCTATTGGTTCTGGTGTGAGAGACTCTGATCACTAGAGGCATGTAAATTGGATCGCAACAAATATATTATGTTTTCACTCAAAACCAGCTCCACTTACAGAGGACCAAACACTTAGTCTGGTTCTGATGGCATTACAATCAGAACTAGAATATTTTCTATTATTAGGATCAGGTTACACTGTATGTCTACATTGTTGGACAGTGCTGTTATGTACAATTATACAGCTCATATACAGTATCTGTATAACTGGAAATGAATGAGACAGTTTTATTTTTGTGATAATAAAAATAAACAGTAATAGTAAAGTTGTAACCAATGACCAAACATAAATATGGCAACACTTTGTTCTCCTGACCCCGATCCTGGTGTAGAGGGACTCCAGGATGCATTATTTGCTGCTAAACAGGAGGAGCTAGTGTTAAACCAACTTGGGGTCTGATTAAAGAAGAACTCACTCAGTGTCAACACTTAAAGAGCTCTTGTCAATAATGAGTGGTTCTTAATGAGGTGCACAGATTCAACTAGAAGCACATCCTTTATGTCTACAGTTCCTGTGAGCTGAGGGTGAGCAGCGCCAGGCCCGTCACCCTGTTAGCCCATCACCCCACTAGCCCGCCAGTCCATCAAACTCTCGGCCTGCCGGTCCGTCAACCCATCGGCTCGTCAACATCGGCCCGTCAACCCATCGGCCCACCAGCTGTTGCTGAAGACCATCAGTCCCAGGCCAACCCATGTCCTCTGGGATCTGTGGGTTGGGACAGAGGGAAAGGAAGGAAGGGAGCGCTGATGGAGGCTGTGGGAAAAGTCTACGTGACACGGAGATGAGAGTCAGGGAGACAGACTCTGGCAGAAGACGTCACAGAGGTTCTATCAGCTGTCTCTGGACAGAGTCAGCTGTCTGTCAGCAGCCCTCCTCCAGCTTTACATTTTCCCTGAACTGAAGAGTGGCCTTGCTGTCCTGTCTGGCTCTGGCCATTATGACTGTTACTATCTCTGACTTGAAACCCTGAACTAACAGCAGGACTGCAGGGTGACAGTAAAACAGACAAACACTCTGCAAAAATGACTTCCTTCTCCTTGCTGTGAACGTTTCCGTGTTTCTCATGTTGATCTGCTCTGCAACCAGGACTCAGTTACATAACTGCATTTATAAACTGCATTTTCATCCTCCTTCATCCTCACATCACACTCATCTACCATGTTTGAGGCAGAGGAGCCGAGGTTCCCAGACAGACATGTCTCAGTGGCTTCTGCAGCACTGTGCATCACAGTCACTGTTCATCTGGACAGTAAAAGTGAAAACATGACTTCCTCAAACCAAAACTGGAAGCCGATTGTTTCTACAGCAGACCAGCTCCAGATGAAGAAGTTGGTCTGAGAGCAGAGCTGGTCAGTGAGCGGCCTCTTGGGCACGGGGTCAGAGGTCACTAGTCACCCTTACCCTCATCATGCCAGAAAGATATTTCAGGAGGTTTTTTTACATAAAAATTATTAGATCATGTTTGGCATTTTTATTTTGAACAGTTGTATAAATTTTATTGAAGCGCAACTTTCATAATGTTAGCTGATAATCTTAAAGCAGACCATGCCAACTTAGAACAGATATGAGTTCAGTTGTTTCCTTATTTATATTTTCATTTTTCTTCAAGTAGAGGAAGAGATTGAGAAGAATTAATAAACTATCAGCCAGTTAAAGTTCAAAGTCATTTCCTGAAAAAAAACAAATAAAAAAAAATGCAATTATAACTGGCTGGTGACCATCACCAGCCAGTGATGGCTGGTGATGGTCACCAGCCATCACCAGCTGGCTGGTGATGGCGAGCTGGTGATGGCTGGTACAATAAAATAAAATATTTTATTGTATTTTTGTAAACCTGTGGCTGGGTGGTTGGTGAGCAGGAAGACTGAACATCTGTATGTTGCTCTGATTGGGAGAACATCTGTCTTTCTATCAGAGGCTAGGGGGAATCAAAGTATTGTTTCCAGCTGGAACTGACAGGTCTGGACACTTTCCACCAGCTATAATCTTTCTTCAGTGTGCCTCTTTCCCCTGACTCCTCTTTCTTTTTCACTCTAACTGAATCTTCCAAAACAAGATGTGGGCTAAGTTAAGGCGGTCTATGAAGTGTAAAAGAGAAAGCTGCCTTTTCTTTTACTTCTCCATCACTTCCTCTCAGAGTGATTGGAGTTCCACAGAGGAGAAGGTAGGAAGACCACAAACAAAGAACCTAACGGCAGAGAAGTCAACAGCTACCAGACCAAAGAAGGACCATGGGGTGACCTGGCATACCTGAAAACACTGAAAACTCCTCATCTTAAGCCAATAAGGGAGGACAACACCTTGAATTAACAGACTTTGGTCCACTCTGTCCAGTGGACTGGCCTGCAGGTGGCTGACCGATACTCCTACCTGTCTAACTCGTCAGCCTATATTCAGCTCTAAATCGGTGCAACCGGCAAATTTAGTATCAGTATAAATTCAAATGAAATTTAAAACTAGTTGGCCACTTCCAGCTTTGCAAGCAGATTTTTATTTTGCTCTTCATCCTGCTGGGTCACGGTGCCTATTTTATTGTATTTTTGTAAACCTGTGGCTGTGTTGATTCATTATGGTAAATTATGGTAAATGGTTAAATAATTTATCATTATTTTATGCAATTTGCATATTTTATAAAACATGACCAGGTTGTGTATTTTTCTATATTTGTTTTATTTTTGACTGTCATTGTTTCTGTTTTCTCTCTTTCATATGTGTTTTAAACTAAACTAGAATCAGAACCAGCTTTATTCACAGGCCAGGAACTTAGACTTTATTTTCACCCTGCTCTCAATCAAGGCCATTAAAATATAAATATATGAAAAGGAAATTACGTAAAAGCCTTTTAAGGCTTTTTTAGTATTTAGGTATATATATCCAGTGTTTTTACAAAACTGCCTGGCAGTGATCAGTCTTCAGCAGCCAGAGTGGACTGGACCACTCCATCACAAAAGGAAGATGTTTTTTTTCCATAGCAATGCATTTTCATTCTATGTTGTGAATAATGAACAGGAGTCTATATGTATACATACTGTTTGACCCAGCCCCCAAGGTCTGAAACCCCCCAAACGGTGGGCGGTGTTAGGGAAGGTAACCCAACACTAGCTAGTCAGCCCACAGTAATCGATTTCATTGCGTAGATTAGATTTGGGGAGAGCGCTGGGTTGGAGCTGATGGTTCTCTGAGTGGGAAGGTTGGCAATCATCAGGCGCCTGGTTGGTGTTTAGGAGTCTGAGCAGAGTTGAGACTAAAACAGTGATGGTGGGCGGGCTAGGGGGGGAGGGAGGAGACGGGCAGCAGGCAGGCAGCTGTTAGTGTTTCAGAAAAGATTAGCACCAGGTTCAACTATAAACAATGAGCTCATTCTCTCTGCCTGTGGACGGCGCAACACCCCTCATCTGTTTTGGAACAAGCAAGTCTTATTGAAACTCCACACCAAGGTAGCCCACATGCCTCAGGAAAAGAAAAACTGGGAAAACAACTAGACACAATCTTAAAGTTGAGTATCTCTTGTGAAAAGCATGGACGGCGTCAACAGAAACAAAAATGATTACCATTACTGTGGTTTTCCACTACTATTCGAGTTTCAGAGGTTTATTATCTGTATGTTCAAAACTGTTCGCAAAACAAATTATCCTCTGAGGCACAGCTATCAGACTGAACGGCTCCATTAGAGGGCATGTCTGAGTTTTTAGTCAGTTAAGCAGCAGCTCTACTGTCTGCTATCAGGACACGGATGCTGGCGCAACAAAGAAAGCATGCTGCACAAGTCTAAATGAGAGGAACTTAAGAGAAATGAATCAGAAGAGGGTTGATCATTTTATACCATTATGTGAACTTCACACACTTAATAGTGTGTGGATTTGTGTATGTGTACATATAGAGGACAATTTCACAATATTTACTAAGAAAGGGAGGTGATCTGTGGAAAGTGACCTTTTCCCAGTCCTCACTTTATTTTGTAGTTCTACTGCGCTCTACTAGTTAGGTTTAGAAGTACAGTGTGAATGAAGTTTTGGTTAAGGATAGACTAGTAATGGTTAAGATGATGGCAAATGTCTGGGTCAGGCATAAAATGAATGTACATAAAATGTCAGTACAAAGACCTCAGTTTCCATAGAAGTACAAGGATGAGTGCATGTGTGTGTGTCTGAATCAGGTTTTTATATCCTTGTGGGGACCTATGTCTTTCTACATTGTGGGGTTGTGAGGACCACTGCTTCTTGTGGGGATAAATCCTGGTCCTCACGAGGGGAATTGCTGCTGTAGGGTTAGGGTTAGGCTATAAAAATGAATGGAAGTCCCCACAAAACACAAAAACATGACTCTGTGTGTGCGTGTGTGACTGCACATGAGGGTCAAACAGACATGAGGACCAGGTGGCTGAGGGGAGGGTGCTGCCGGGTTGTTGGGTGACGACTGGTGAGCGGTGCCCTTTCAAGATCCACGTGCCATCTGCCTCAGCCGGCAGAGAGCGCGTCGCCGTGACGCAGGAGGCAGCAGAGAGATGGAGGAAGATAATCTGCTCGCTTTTTAGTGCCGTCTTTCACTTGTGTGATGTACTGGTGGAAACGGAACCTTCTGTGGTGTACGGCAGCATCAGGAAAGCCTGAGCCAATGTTTCAGAGAGGCCTTGCCCCCACTGGGACTCCATCATGTCACACTCTGCTAATCCAATTTGGAAAACCAATTTAAGAAATCGTTAATTGCAATTCTGCTCTATTTAACATTCAAACAAGCTCTGGAAGACGTTGTCTGTCTCGTGACCTCAGAAAATGTCCCATGCTTTCCACTGGAGCTGGGAACAGCCTTCCAATGTGTCCCCAGCGGGACAAATTAAGATTTTCTGTCCAATTTCTTGTTTTTGTTTGTTTTGTTTTGTGGTTCTTGCTGAAGCATTCCAGAATGAATGCAGAGATGGGAGCAGTGAGGGGGGGGAGTTAGGAAGCAGTCTGCCAGGGGCTAATGTTTATGAGCGTCTGCTACACCTGGCTCTCTGCTAGCAAAACACAGGCTGGTAGCCATGCTTCATTCTCCACTTTTTGTCTTCCTCCATCAGACAGGAGACGAGGTGGAACCGTCCCAGCTGTTCAGGAGGAAGGTCCCACTGAGAGGAGCGGGCCGGAGGCCAGGGGGTAGAGGCCAGGGGTCGGGGCCTGGGTGTCGGGGCCAAACTAGGGGAAACTAGTTGAAAGTGGAAGACAGAGGCCAGCCAGCATCAGTGGTGTCGCATCAGCTAGAGGAGCAAAGGAGGACAGAAAACCCTGTTTTCCTTCGAAGGCTTCAGCTTTCCTGTTCACGTATCAAGGCGACAGAGTGAGAAGAAAGAGCCTGAGGAAGGTGAGCAAGGTCAGAAAGGTGAGGAGCGGCGGATTAGGACAGTTTCATAGTAAAGAGCAGAGCCAGACCTGGCTGCTGGAGCCATTTCCTCTCTCCCTCTAATTTCCTGCCTCCTTATCTCTCCTCCTCTTCTCTGTCTCTCCTTCCCCTCTCCTCTGTTGGAAAAGTCCTTCCTCCTCCTTCCTGCTCACTGTGTGCCAGGCGGAGGAAGCAATTAAAAATTAATGGAATCTGAATGATAGAGAAACCTACAAGGGCGCGCCGCCTGCCGAAGACATGCAAGAGTTGTGCTGGTCAGGCCAGCGGGCTGGGAGCTGCAGCAGGCATGCAGCTGCGGAAGTTAGAGGTGAGTTGCAGACATGCAGGGCTAACAGCCTTCAGGAACACTACAAATACACATAACTGCCTTTTAACTCACACTCAGCAGGCCTACAGGTTCCTATAGAACTCATATAGTGAAATGTGTCACACTGCACACACAGGTGTGACAGCAGCAGCTTGTGGCTTTCACACAGCGCATTTGTTCGAAGTCTAAATTCTGTCTGCTCCCTGCAAAAGGCGGGAATCACCATGGTAACAGGAGGCTCCGCAGGTTGTTGTGGGACTCCGAGCTAAAACAGCTGAAGCTGTTGTTGTCTGACTGGAACAGGACAGATCTATTATGAACGAGTGTGTAACCAGCTAAGAAGTGAATATTTGACATGCAGCCCTGCAGCCTCGGGTTGATCATCTCTGATCTGGATGTAACATCCCGTCAGACTCACTGGCTGCTCAGACTGATGACCAGAGTGTGTTGTCGCGACCTGTCTTCTAGTGATTGTGGTTTATGTGACAGAAAAGCAGAACATGCAGTGAAACATTTGGAGCATCAGACCGATTCGTCTCCCATGAGCGTCACAAGAGCGATCAGCTGCTTCTGCTCTTAGAGAAGAGACAGGCTCATCAGTCCAACAGAGTCTCACAACATTTCCTCCCTATTTAATCATGTGAGTGAAGCCACGGCTGCTCAGTTCCTCCATGCTGGCTGTGTTGACAGCATGCGTCAGAAACGGACCTGTACTCAGACTAACAGAACCCCTGTGCACCAGGCACTCAACCAACTGCAGGCTGGGCTGAAGGACATGATCTCTGACCTTTGACCTGGACCAAACTGCACTGACCTGCCTATCAGCCTACCACAAACACGGTTCACCCTGACCCTTGACCTGCTGACTCTGACCCCACCCATCCACAGATGAGCTCCCAGAATTCCCGACTGGACAAGCAGAGCCTTTGTCCGGCAGGACGTTCCTCTGTGGACAGAAGGATGTCTCCCTCCATAGAATGAAAGATTTTCGGACGGCGAGAGAGTTGAAATGTTGGGGCGGAAATCAACTTCATGAACTTCTGCCAGTTTCTTCAGTGTGAAGAAACTGGCAGAAATACATAAAATACTGTGCCGTCCCCAGAAGAGACGGGAGGACTTGAGTAGGTCAGAATCTACTCCTTTCTCCTCCACTGGCTCAGCAAATACGTTCAAGTCTGTTTTTTCTGCTTTGTTCATTAAATTGATCAAAACTCTGTTGAATTCCAAACTGCTGCCTTGACGACACACCTGCTGCACGTGTGTTATCACGTGTTCTAGTCAATGTGGAAGTGGATGAAAACCTGACGTGTTCATCTCTGGATGAACCAGCCTCCTCCTGCTGACTCTGTCCCATTCATGGGACACAGATCAGATTTCATTGTCAAACTAACAAGAATGAAAAGTCCTTCCCCTGTTGGTCTGTGAACTTTCACCCATAATTCAGATGACATGAATCGCCTTCTCCCCATCAGTGTCAGTGGCAGCTGAATGCAGATGAGTCAAGTGGAAGGCATTAGAGGAGCAGGCAGCAACGTTCAGTTAGTGATGACTGTTGCAAGGCTGGGCCGTCTGCACAGCTCTGTGGCTTTGAAGAGCTCAGAGTGATGCAAACTGAAAGTCAGTGGCGGGGATGGTTTTAAAAAAAACAAAAAAAACTTGTAAGACAAAGAGCAGGAGCAGGCGAAGCCTCACTGAGCGCGCTCCGAATGGTTTGTAGTCAATGCATGTACTGCTGCAGTTCAGAAGATAGTGCAGGCATGCGGTTACACCCAGCTCCATCTCACAGAGGGCTGTGGCGGGCGGCCATTTTGGTTAAACCCATGTTGGTCTGCACTTGGGGTTTCACTACCGCACCCTTCCCCTCCCTGGTGCAGTGCATGTTCCTCCCAAAACGACCAAACAAATCTCAGCTTACAACGTCTGGCACTGCCAGAAGGCTGCAAGGAAGCCTACAAACTCCACGCGTAACAGGCCCTGCAACAAGCCTGCAGATAGCAGAGGCCCTGATGCAGCAGGCGGCCGCAGGCCTGATGCAGGCAGGTTCACTGTAAGCCACACAGCAAGCCTGCAGCGGCCCTGCAGAAGACTCTGCAGTGGCTTTGCAGCAGACCCTGCAGCAGGCCTGATGCAGGCCCACAGCAGGTGCATCTCACCGCCACAACATGTCAAAACCCTACGCCACCTGACACTGTAATGACTGGAGCCATGGAGACTGAAGGGCAGAGAGGAGAAGAAGAAAACATAGTGACACTCACCTATAGATGATGAAACAGCAGCAGGGACGCGTCATGGAGCCATGGAAGAGAGAGGAAAAGAAGGGGAAACTGTCAGAACCAAGTTCTTGCAAAGTGACTCAGTGAAAGCTCGGCTCCTGCTCTGGAGAAACGCTTCCCGATCCTCATTAGAAACATGGCAGAGTAACTGTTGCCTTCAATGCCTTCATCTCTATCTGGAACACCCGGGGGCCACTTTCCACTGAGTGGGTTCAGAACCAGGAAGAACTTTCAAGCCAGATCTGTGTCTATCTTCTGAATTGTTCCTGGCCCAGTTCCCAACTGGTTCAGATTAGGGCTGCTGTAAACAATTATTTTAATGATCAAGTAATTTACCAGTTATTCTGGCGATTAATCGAGAAAATCTAATGAAAAGCATAAAAAAATATATTGGTGCATATTGCCATAACAGCAGTTTTAATGTCAGATATCAATATCGGCCCAAGTTTTCATATTTGCACATCCCTAAAAATTACTTTTCTGTGGTTTAGAAATAAGTTTATGTTTCCATCTTCAGTAAAGCAGCATGTGTTCCTGTGGGGGATTAAAGGTGTAAGCTGGGCTTCCTGATGCTGTTAAAGTGAACTCATCTAAGTGTTTGAGCTCCTGAAGCACCACTTCTGGTTTCAGCCTCCCAAACACCTTTTCAACCCTAACTCATACACAGACATACATCCACACAAACACGCACATACACACACACATTTGCAATGAATGAGCAGACGGCGAGACAGACAGATCTGGACCTGCAGAACGTGTTGCTTCCTGAACCCCAGCGCCTCCTCTGGTCGTTTTGTCCTGATGTCCAGAAGGAACCCGCCGGGCCCCCAGTCCTGTGGTCGAGGCATCATGGCCGCCTTCACAGCGTTACCTGGGCGGCTGATTGCTTTATGCTGCAGTTCAAGTCTGGGGCGGTCCTGACTGACTAGCTTCTCCTCCTCCGCTAACCCGTCTGAACTGATCGCTCTATTGGCTCAATCTGAAGTGGAATATTCTGGTTAAAACCATCTTTTCATCAGTGGAGAGAAAAATGTTTCTCCGGGAGATCGGGGAAGCAAACTGCAGCTGTGACCATGAGGAGGAGAATCCCTCCTGACTGGGTTTCACTTTCACATGGTGATTAATCACTTAAGAAGATTGTGCCACCCAGCCCGGCTCTCCCCTGGCCCCCAGGCCTCCCGGATGCCCCAGGCACCAAGCTCTGAAGCTCATAACAGGATTGGTCTGGCTAATGTCTCAGTGCTTAACATATTTCAGGCCTGGCTGCAAATGGCACGTTTTCATCTGAAAGACAAATGGGACCCAAAGACAAAAGGCAGATGATGGGTCTTGACTTTCTCTTCAAGACAAGACGGGGGTGAAGCCCCACTCTTGTGCCCACCCCCCTAGTGCAATCATCATTTGCTTTGCAACCCTCACCCTGCAGCTTTTTCTGTGTATTCAGAGCAAGCCAGCGGGGTTCCCCACTTTCTCTGCCGCTAAAGGGATTAGTGGTAATTGGGACAAAAGCGCTGTCCTCAACCTACTTTGGCTCTGGGCCCCCTCTGCAGAGGGCCACTAAATACAGTCAGTGCTCCTGACTCAGGGTGGGCTGGATGTCCAGGGAAGCTATGATCATGTCTCTGAGGTGGAATCACAATCCCAAATCTAAATTACAATACTTCTCACCATTATGCAGATGATGTGACCTGAAAGCAGACCCTGTACGGTCCTATTGAGTTGACTTTAAAGCTCCGAGGGGCTCAACAAAACTAGAGACCAAGTCTTGAAATCGCATTTCTTTATAGCTGATTATGAATGAAATGTAGAAAATTTCTCTAAATTGTAGATTTGTGAAATCTTTTGACATTGCCAGATCAGGTGCAGAGTTGACGAATGAGACAGAGAAAAAATGGCAATGGACTGAATCAGAAGACACGATGGACATGATCTGGATGGTTTGCCAATGTTATTTGAAAAATTTGCTTTAAAAGTTTGAGGAAAAAGACGCATCCTCGAGGAAAACCAGTTCATTCAGTCTAAATCAGAGTCAAGATTTATGACTCGCACTGACCCCAATCCAACCTAAAATTGCCAGGCTTCTGTTGCGTGTTTAATACACCTGCAATACATTCAGCACAGAGGAAGTCAAACAAAAATAAATGTCACATTGTTGTAAAGTTGTGTTAAACTGCCTACTATAGTGCAAACAGATGAGTTGATATCTGAACCTGTTGAGAAAATAAAGAAAGCAAGTAGGCTGCAGAAGTTAGTCAGGTTGCAACAAGCGCAGCGCATTGCATGTGCACACGACTCAACTGTAGCAGCAACAGAGCTAGGACGCCATCACACACACCCCTGATGATTTGCACCTGACTTACCCGGTGGTTACAACAAGCCACAAGCTGGAGCTGGAAGGCGCTAAGCCAAAGCTAAAAATGGGAGAACTTAAACAGCTTATTTAAATGGTGGTCGAACATCGAAAGATTAAAATCTTAATTAAGATAATATGTTGGGTTTACTTCAGGCTCACTCAAACCTATAATTAAAGTGAATCGGTTGGGTTGGATCAGGCTTGGATACAATATGGGCTCAGGCCATGTTGTATTATTTAGGTCCGACCTAAACGCTAGACTTAAAACATGACAGCATATTTATTGCTTACTCTAATAACTTAGATATGAGTGTGTGTTTGTTTGTTCTGTGTGTCTCTCTGTTGGGACGATGGGCACTGTGAGAGTCTCCATATTCTCAGCAGCCAGAATAGTGGGTGAACTGGAATTAGGAGGCAGGTGTGAAGGAAGAATCCACACAGTGGGCCCCAGTCAAACCCCCAAGCCCCCCACCCCGGCTCATGCTTCAGATGTTAGCCATTTTATGCCTCTTCACTGTCGTCAAGGCTTGTTTACAGAGGATAAAAGGAAAACTAGATGTGCGATGAATATTACAGTAGCATCCTCTGTGCAACCTTCAGCATGCACTCTGCTGGAGGCAATCAATGAATGATGAAGGAGGACTTGCCATTTCGCAGGTTACTACATTAGGACTTAAGTCAACTGAGGTGAAAAAGTCACAAACTCTTTTTTTAGCAGCAGCTGAAGAAAGTCGAATCAAGTCAAGCAGCTTTCAGTGCTGAACTTCTGACCTTCTGTTGTGGAGGAGAATAAAAGTGCAGACTTGGGTAAAAGGTGAGGGAGCGAAAGGCAAAACAAAGTCCTATGTTACTCCTATCCTCGAGCTTGCCCCCAGAGAGACCCAATGAACTGTCCTAAAGTCCAGCTTACTGGTTTTATGACTGCCAGATGGTATCATAGGGGCCTGGGCTGCCTGTGAACTAGCCTCTACCCCTGTTAAATGCTGACCACTGACCCGTGGACACATAAACCTGATGTCTAAGACAACAAGGCTCTCGCCATGTCGCATCGATCAGGTCACCTGAGGAGACTGACTCAGAGGAGAGATACTGAAAAAAATTCCATCTGCTTGATTTGGTGCTGTTGTTCCAGCTGAAGCGCTAACTGCAGTGAATCACTGAGGTAGAAGTGCACTCTGACAGAAACTCCAACTTTATCAACTATTCAGAGGGGTTTCTGAGGCAGACGTGTCCCTCGGGATTCTTTTCCAGGTGTCAGAGAAGGTTCACGACCCCTTGCGACCTCTCCAAGAAGCAGCCAAAGCCACCTCTTGTGTGACTTTATGGTCTGGCCCACTGTAAAAACAGCAAAAGGGGGGCTGGGGTGAGGGCAGGGAGGGTGCTAGGGTTTGGGCCGTCTAGCCTTTAGAAATGCAGCCTCACTCTGCAAACACTATCTTGAGAAGTGATCAAGGGAGGGACACTTAGAGGCTTAATTGCACCAAATGTCCTCTAATGACATGAAGCCACATCCCTTTCTCTAACGGCCGCAAATCCCAGGCCAGCCAAGGGTCACACAAGAGTCAGGTTGAATAATAGTTCAGCGGGATGTTTGGGCAGCATCAAGAGCTGCTCACACCTGTCTCTTACACACGGCAGCAGGATTAGGGATTGCCAACCAGAGAGGGAGGTTCTAAATCCGCAAGAGGAAGAAACTATATTCTGGTGCAATATTAGATGATCAGAACAGTCCATCTGTAGAAACACTGCTGGCCACCAGAGAGGCTGAAACAGAGCATCGCTTCACCCTCACTTGTTCTCCTCATCTCACTCCTTTCCTCTCACATCTGGAAAGCAGGACTGGTTTTCCCTGCCAGTCCTCAAGAGCACACACACACACACGCACACACACGCACACGCACGCATACACACTCACTGACGTCATCCAGATTGCTCTGCCTGATGGGAAGCATATGAGCTGAGAAAGGAACATTGGAGGAAGGGGGTGTTGTCCCCAGAACATAGAAGCTATGTGCCAGAAATCTCCCTAAACTCACTTCTTCCATTCCTCTTCCCCGTCACCATCCGAGGCTGCAACTCCTTTTTAAACAAGACCACAACAAGCTCTTCCTTCGGCTCAAGTGGAATCTCTACCTCTAAACCAATTAGGCCTGTCTAAATGTACACAACATCTGTTGCTGTTCCAGTATGCCAGGTCTGAGGCTTATACCAAGCGGTACATCTTGTTGTAGGTGGCTGTTGGGGATTGAGTTTTCCTCCAAACATAGAAAAGCAGCCACATTTATACCCGACTTTGGATGTGAAATGTCAGGTCAGACACTGGTGCTCTTCTCTATGCACCAGCGTTAAAGCTCTCCTCTGGGCTCCAGAAGGATGACGTCTTGCCTGGCCACCATCTCCCCGTAGCTGCACCTCACCTCAAAACAACCAGTCTCTGTTTGGTGTTAACCACTAACACCCCCATCAGTTCAGAAAGGAAGAAAGGCCAATGGAAAGACAGAAAAACACCTGGAAGTGGTCTGCATTGGCGGTGGGCTACAGAGGTTGCAGCTGATTGGTTAGAAGTTGGATTTGTGCTGATTATCGCTGTCAAGGTTTATCAAAGTTAGGGCTTGGAAACCACTGATGGTTTTCATCATACAGTTTCTATACTTAGAAGTCTTCTTCATGTGATGCCAGAAGAAACACACACTGCAGGAGATTATAGAGTAGCGGCTCTGCCCCTCCCCACTTGTTGATGTGCACTGCTGGTCAGCTGGCTGAAAGATGGCTCCTACTTACACCAAGACCACAACATCAAACTGCACAGAAATATTCCTGATTGTACCGGTGGTCCTGGTGTGAAAACTGAGGGAACATCTACCAGTATGACATGCTCACTGCAACAATAATAGTACGTTAATAGTGTAATATTTACGTTTGCAAAAAGTAAGCAATAATGATGTTGATAGAATTATTTAAACTAACAATGTTCTGCAATATGCCTGCAGCAGGACCAACTGAGATAAGACCAAAGACTCAAAACAAAAGACAAATGGAGGTCCGTCAAGTGTTTGTCTCAAGGTAAAGATACATTTGAAGTTAGTTTCCAGGTGAGCTCTTCTTTCCAACACTTGTGCAGCCCTCTCATGTCAGTGTGTTTGGTTTACTCTGTGTGCATAGTGACACCATGCTGCAGTCACCTGCCACCAGGAAGAAGCTGAGAGGGCTAAAGGAGTAGGTGGTAAACAAGCACACCCCACTCCCACAACTGGGAACTAACCAGCAGAAACAAGGAGCCGATTAAAGCTGTGAGCAGAGTTAGGTGGTGCTGGGAAATGAATTGTGAAGACTTTACAGTTGGCATATAAGCCTTTTCGTGCTGAGGGAAGATTACCTAGTTTGCAGTGCTGGTAATCTGAAAAGCAGCTTGTAGAGATTTTTAAAGACACAGCAGTGGCAGCCTGTCCTCTCTCCCTACTAACCAGCAAGAGACCTCATAAGGCACAAAAAAAACTACTGCGGTTGAGACAGCTCAATCAGAACAATGCATACATGATAATCTAGTCAGAGTTGATCATTTCTTTCATAATTCAGACTTTTCCAGGCTCATACGTCCTGATTTTTTAGCCAGTCTTTCCAACAACTGAATACAAAACATGTCAGCCATTGAGTTTTCACCTGTATGTTCAACAGATCATGACTCGGTACAACGATGCTCTAACTGAGCAGGGTGATGATAGAGGCCTGTGTCATCTTAACTTGGCTTGGTTTGTTTCTTGTATGGACAAACTTAAATCTGGACTGGCTTCTCCTGCTTTAAACCCGGACTCTTTCAGCCACAGTTTGTCAGTCTGTGAAACCTTGATATTATTTGTAAAATATCTACAACATATTAGTGGTTATGCTTTGGTTTCTTCCTGAACTTGAATTTCAGGTGAAGCTAAAAGAGCTCTGAGGAAATAAGGAATTCCAACACAGAACCTATGAGCCTGTAGAATGAATGGATCAATGGCATCAAATGTAAATCTGTAAAGTCGTCCTAATAAATATATCACCGTACAATGTAAGGAAATGTAAAATTGGAATATTTTTGCTGAATAATGAAGGGACACCAATTTCTTTTCCCTTCTTTGCTTTCCATCTTCATGATGTTCCCACCTCTTACCTTTAGCTTCAGCATCTTGCACCCCGGGGCACGGCCTGTACTCTGAGCTGTCAGAGTTCCAACTGCAGATTCAGCATTAAGCAGTGAGAGTCTGTCCTTCTGACCAAACAGAAGCCGAGCACTAGAAACATTGCAGCCTACCAAATAACCTAGCAGTCCCATGTGAAAATTGTGTAAAAAGAGGGAGCAAACCCCCAAATCTGCTCTGACCAGAAACACAGAAATACCAAGAAATCAAAGGAAGATAAAACTCCCTGATCTCACCACCAGCCAACCAGTGCCAGTGAATGACTGAAATGATGTAATCAGCCCAGGTTTGTGATGGAACCGGTGTTGATTTTACCAGGGACCGTCAGACTGCTGCAATGATTAGGAAGCAGAGGAGCAGCTGCTCAATGCTCACCCTAAACATGGCCCTGAGGACCACAACAGTTCTGCCAAGGAAAGGAGGGATTAATGGCAGGGATGGAGGATAAAACTAACATCTAGTTAATAGGGAATGATAGATCCTTCGTAATCCTTCATAACATTAAAGATGGAGGCAGAGTGAGGTTAGACCTGCAAGTTAGAATTAATTCAACCCTTTGAAAGGACTTTGCCTGATTATATTTGAACTGTTAGCTGTGTTAGTTTAAAGGACTTAGTTGGAATGGGATTACATGAAGCAGGTAAACAACAGTATCCTTTACACCGCTGAGTTTTACCGTGGAGCTCTTCCTGTCGCCTCAGTGAGTGTGCACTACTACCCACTTCCCCCTAAGAGGTGAAATCTAAACCCCGGGGCGCGGCCTGTACTCTGAGCTGGCAGAGCTCCAACTGCAGGGAGAAGCTGCCCAAGGAAAAGCCTCTGCAGCTTGGAATGCAGGACATAGGAAGGAGAGAGGAGCAAGACGTTGTTAAAAAAAAGTAGTTTTGTAAGAAACGTCTGTGTTGCAAAAAGAAGGTGGTTAACATGTAAGCGGGCGAAAAGGAGCCAGCTCCAAGACAGAGGTGTACAATTTCACTATCAAGTTTGAACAAGGGGAAATCTGACGCTGCCTCTGTGAGTTTTTCCTCTTCAGCTTTCCTAAGGTAAACATGCTGGTAGGCCATGTAACAAAGAGAGAGAGCTTTGCAGCACGGGCGCTGAGGCAGGCTGTAATGTGGAGAAGAATAGAGAGCAAGAGAAGAATAAAGGAAATGATGGATAGACGAAAGAAGAGAGAAGGAAAGAAATAACAGCGATCCTCTGGTCAGGCACGCAATGGTTGGTTAGAATCAGGTCAAGCCCACATGAGGCCTCCCTCGCACATAGAAGGGATCTATATAGCAGCAGAGAGCATACTTGTGCATGCTTGTGCCACATTACACTGGGCTGCAGAGAACCACTTATAGGATCAGTGCAGTATTTTTATGCCTTTAAGTTCTTGTTTCTCTGCATCATTCATCGGATGATTGCAGGACCTCGATTTTGAAAATTCCTCAAGGCAAATTATCTGCCTCAAACTTCATTGAATTAAGTTTTATTATTTAACGTGCTGTGTTCCACTCCAATGATTATTTGTCTTGCACAACACTCTTTCTTCCACCAGTAAGCTGTTGAAGAAAGCTAAATGCTACTAGTATCTTAGCGTTTATTTTAAAATTTTTAAGTTTATGTGAAATGTTTTTACAGCTTTTCAAACTTCACACTAAATGTTGTAATGATGCATTTTAGCAATAACATGTTCTTTGTTTTTTTTTAAAAAGGAACAGAATTAAGAGCATTTTCTTTTTTTACATATTTTTTGCAAGCTTAATCCATCTCACCTTATAAAACGGTAGGATAACTTATTGTAAACTTTGTCGTCCTAGCTTTCATTTCATTGATTAGGAAAAAATGCATCATGGAGTATGCCTGCTAACTGAACCATTAATTTAAAAAAGCAGAACTTGTTCCATAAAAGTCTATCTGGTCTATAAAAAGGAATAATGAATGACTTACTCTGAAACAAATCAGTGAATCTGTGTGGAGCAGAGGACATATCGGTTCAGTTGCACTTCATTCTGAGAGGTAATGTAAGGAAAGGTGGCATGATGGAGTGAGCAGCTTATAGCAGATGGTTTCCTGCTCCCATGTGTAAACCAGAGCCAACATGGAGACTTCTGGAGCCCTCAACCTGTTTCATAGGTTACATTCAGACGGTCTTGACTCCTGAGAAGTTTAATTGCTCCTCTGTTACTCTAAGGAGAGTCCCAACCCTAACCACCCCCTGCTTCCACTCCAGTCTGCACCACGAGCTCACTCTTTGACAGGCTGATGCCTGAAACCTGGAGTCTCAACTTACTGGAAACCCAAGCCGGCTGCTGGCTGCCTGAAAGGGAACCTGAGAGGAGGAGTGGAGCAGGCTCCACCATAACAGTAGAAACGCACTATGTAGGCCACACTTTGAGAATGACCTCAACAACCTGGGAAGGAAGTCCAAGCAGTTTCCTTTGAGTACATCTAACGACAAACCGAATCACTTTGGCCAGTTTAGTATTTAGTTGTTTCAATCAGTTAAAACTTTTAAGAGTCTCTGGATTTATTGAGCTGAATCATAATTGAGCAGCCTAAATCTGACCATCAATGCTGACCATTTCACATGATTATACTGTTGTTTATTCTATCTGTCTAGGCGCTGGCTATGCCTTCTAATGCTACTTCATTCATAGAAAAATGCAATCAAATCTCCAGTCAGGCTTATATTTCTTAGAGAATAGTCAAATCAGATTAATTACAGTAATAGAAAAAGTTTTTTGTTTACTGCTGAACCAAATAAAAAGAACATCTATTTCAATGTTTTTTTTCTTGATTGAAGCGCACTGAATACATGTCAAACCGTCACTTTAAATCCAGGCACTTACCAAACTGTGGTTTTTTACGTACCATAAATCCCGCGCTCAACTCCCCCCCAGGCCTCCACTTCTAATTACATTGTAATCAACTTGAAAGCATTTAGTTGAAGAAACACAACTTGACTCTCTTCCCTTTTACTGTATTTTTGGTTTCATTAGGTGCACACCAAATAAATGCAACTTTATTGAACTCTTGAGAGATGCAGGATAGTTAGTAATGAACTACAACTCCTTTCACTGAATCATCTGAAACCCTTTGTTGTGGCCTGCCATGGCTGCATGATTCATCGAACTCATAATTAGTCATGCTCTCGCCATGGGCTGCAAATATGAGAAATCTTACATACAACCTTTGCTGGGTGGACTGTTTCAGCAGACTCTCTCCATATACATATATATATAGATATATATATATATCTATATATATGTAAAAAATGAAGCCCCAGGGTAACCACCCAGACCGGTGGCCACGGCAGCACGCTGCTGATCTGCAGCTGGAGTTCTCTGCTTCCTAAAACAGATGTGCAGCAGCCGGCTGACTTGTTTCATCCTCGCCCCGCTTTTAGACCACGCTGGAAAAGAAAACAGCCATTTTCTTGAAGTTTCCTGAATAAAACTCCCCAGAGCTCAGGGAACCTGATACTTTTGGTCGAAATGTGGTCTAACTGTATGGGGTTTGAGAAATCTAAATATATCCTTGATAATAAGCAGTAAGATGAGGCTGAAATGAACTCGCTGCCACAGACCAGACAGGCTTGTGGGGATCGTTAGCACAACAGCAGCCGCAGCACCTGAGTCCGGCCCACAAGCCTGCCAGCCAGGAAGTAGTCTTGCCCATTGCAATTTAGTCCAAGAGAACTGCATCTGCTTAGCAACCACGTTCCTGCTCCAATCACAGCAGCATTTGGGATAATGCCGGCCCAGAGAGCTGTGCTCTTCTATGTGGAGGCGGTGCATTAGCTTCAAAAAGCAACACACACACAGTAGTGTGATGCTTGTCTCACTTAATGCTGCTGTTGCTCTCCCCGAGCATGAAAGGAAGAGGAAGAGGAGTTTTTTCCCTTTAATGCTTGAGCTACTGCCGAGCCGCTTCTAGAGAGGAAGGGAGTGAAACATTGTCTGGCACCTTGAAAAGGCGCAATAAAGTAAAACCATTATCGCTTTCCCCTCCCTCTGTATGCCACAGAGGTGTCTGACTGTCTGCACCCCCACATCCCCACTCCATACACCCACAACCACACACACACACACACCCACACCCTGACAAACAGACTAAAATAGACATGTGCGGTAGCCGATGTTGATGCTGGCTGAGTCGTCCATGTTGGACTAAAACCCAGCACCCAGTCTGGGGTCTCCTCGCCATGACCCACGGCTATTCCTGGAATCAACTGCCGGACGCTGAACTTTGGGCCAAATTAACACTTGAAATGAGACTTTGCTCGACACACCCTGAACACATGGAGCAGTAAACAATAAAGCTGCCCACGCCGTGTTTGTGTTGCAGTGGTGTAAAGGTGAGAGTAATCAGGCTGCTGGAGAACCTCATTAGGGACAGACGTGATTTCACTATCACACATGTTGGCTGAGGCCTCCAGACAGGGATCAAAGTTTACCGCTGTTTGGAAACACACAGAGGGGCAAGGAGGAGGCTGAATGAGTCGCAGTCAGAGTCATTCAGCCTCAGGGTCAGAGTCAGACAGACTCTGACCCTGCTTGAGGCTTCACACCGAAGACCACGTATAATATTGGCAAAGATAGACTGATTTCTAATCTGCCATTTTAATTCAAGTCCCAATCTAACATTCAGTCCACCAATTCAGTTTTTAAACTATTTGACAAAAATATTGCGTGTGAAACAAGACTCCAATCCACTCCAATGTGGGTTTGTAACGTCTCACGTGTTTCTTAAATCAACTCCTCCTCAAATCTATTTGCACGCAGCTGATTTCAGTTTTTAACCAAGAAGAAACAGACACTGATTCAGATCTTACAACTTCTCAGAAAAGCACATTAACTTTGAGCCAAGCACTTCTGACTTTATGAAAGGATAGAAAACCAACCCATAGCAATCGTGCCACAGTTATAAAAAAAACTCTCCTGACATCACATTATCAATCATTACATAGAGTATCTTTGCTGGAAGCAGGATTGAAGGAAAGTCATCTTTATCAGCTCATCTGTACAGCTGTGTTTCTCTCCAAGATAAACCCATTAGAGGAGCCACTGAAATTATCATTTTACATCTCTCAATCAGGAAGTACTTGCTTCAGTGATTCCGTTTCATTTTTGTGTCTGTTCTGTCCTCTCAAACCTGGCCGCTGGTACTAAGCCAGGTTCTGGTTCTGGAGGTTTCTTCCTATTAAAGGGGAGTTTTGTCCTCTCCATTGTCACTACATGCATGCTCAGTATGAAGGATTGATGCGAAGTCAACAACACAACAGAAGTGGTTGTCCATTAGCAGAATGTATTTACTCATCCAGAAGGAGTAAATGGTGGAAGTCAATGACTCAATGCTTCTCTGGGTTTCCACACATGGAAAAATTTTTAACTAACTTGAATAATAAAGTTGTGGACTGCATTGTTTCATAACTATGATTCCTTAATTCTGTGCTTTCCTCCATCTCTTAGAGAAAAACAGGGAATGGCTATTTGATGTCATTTTGCTCTGTTAGCCCATAAGGACAGCATGAACAAATGGACCAGCTGAATTTTAGTAATAATACATTTTTTCATGAATTCAACTCACTGACTCTTCTTTGACCTCATACATCAAGAACCTAACAGAGAAAGGATAGATTTCCACAGAATGCGTGCATGATTGAGTTGAATTAGCTTTTTTTTTTAAGTGTGTTGAGATGACGTGTGTTGTGAATTGGCACCCTTTAAATAAACTGCATTGAAACTAATTAGAATAATAAATACTTAAATGCAGTCCAACATTTTGGCCCCTATGATGACCCTGCGATGAAACTGTCTGAATCAACCTGAGATAAAGTCTTATGTCTTTCCTACTAGTGTGCAGGGAGTGCTTAACCGATTCATCACCTGTGTGTTCATCAGGCACAAGTGTGGTTGTGTTGACCAAATGGAGATGTTGCTGAGGGCCATTTTAAGCACAGCTTTCTTAAATTTGTATGGGGATGGTAGATATAGAGAAAGACCAGCGACCTTAGTAGCGCAAGACAAAGAAATACTTCTGAAGTATGTAGTATTATTGTATGTATATTATTATTTTTGATATCAGATGGTTTTGTGCCTTAGAATGTAAAGTGGAGGATGTGGAAAATGGTTCAATAATTGCCATAAATGTTTCCATTCCTCTATAGATGAATCAAATTTTGGTTACAAAGAGCCAAACTGAAGTAAATCCTAAAAGTCTTGATTTTAGCTTTCCAAAGTCTCTTTGTTAATGTCCCATCTTAAAGACTGCCCTTATAAGACCAATGGAAACCAGCCATTAGGGAAGCTGTTCAGTAAGGTTAGCTCCAAGCATCTCCTGCTGTTTGACATTATGATCCACAATAAAAACAGCTGACCTAGAGCCCTGTATCTCTGGACACATGTGGTGTACCGCGCAGAAAGGCCATGGTGAGTAATGTAGAATTTAAAGAGTGCACAACTCTTAGAAAAACTGGACTAATTGTAGAGCAGTCCTGGTTTGGTCCATAATAATGGGAAGCAAACCATGTGGGGCCCCTTCAGGTCAAATGGGAAACTTCCTTCCTCTGTTTTCTCTGCTTTATTCACTGGATATTTTTGAAGCCAGCTCCTTTACTTGGCCGGGGCTGCAGGCATGTCCATGACCAAGATTTCTTTTTAGGAGGTGGTTTTTTTTGTGTTTCTTTTCTGCTGCTCTGGTAAATCTTTGTAAGGCCAGAGCACAAAGAGGCCTCTCGGTTCAGAACAGGACACTGGGCAGACTCGTAACCGAACCGACCGGCCAGTACATGCTGGTGTTTTCCACTACAGGGTCGGACATTTTGTTCCACCGCTGAACTCTGGAATAAGCTGATCAAGTGAAAGGGAGAGTGAGAGGTCTGACTGTGGAGCCAGATCACATAATTTTCCAGTGGAGAGGAAATACGGCTGGAAGTGAGGGAGGAGGATCTGGAAATCTGGTTCCGGTATCCGCATATTGTATGCATAAAGTCTCTAGGGTCCAAAAACCCGATTGTAGCGAGAATAGAATGACTTGTTTTCTATTTCTGATGCTTCATTATAAGACTTTCCTCAACTGGGAATACAGACGGAGCATTTTCTGATATGTCAGAATGGACAAGACCCTTTGTCAATCATGTTAACTCTAATGCTACATGTACTTTGGATTGAAGCCAAACAGAGCTGTAGTTCCAATAGGATTACCCTTGAAGTTGCCAATACTTCATTTTGCTGGTTGTTCTGTGCCTTCACTCCATATTTTTGCTGTTTGGTTATTTTTGTGGAGGAAAAAGAGCCGTCTGCCACAGGATGTTTTGTACTTGCACTGGGATGTTGCATCAAACTGACCCTGAGCTGACCTTGGGTTAAATGTAGTCGAGTGGACTTGATTTCTTTTGTTTCCTTTCAGCTTTAAAAAATATCTCCCTTATGGATTATAGCTATTGCACGTAGAGATTTTAGCAGCCTTTTGGAAGCTCAGTGTCAAGATAAGAGGTTTATGTTCTCTATGGGAAACACATGAAACTGCACAATTAGCGCAAGCTAATCTTGGACGCTAAAGATGTCAACTCCGAATTCCATTACCTAGATCTTAAATTAGCAAAACCTTATTCTATGCCGACTGCTCTCTCACATACAAAGTGAGATGGCATCTCCGATCCTGACATATGATCAATGTTGCAGGATGACAGTATGGTTAAAAGGAAATGTTGTTAATTATAGCTTTGGCAGAGAAATTGGAATCGGCAAGTAGACCACCACATCTCTAGTATCCAGATAGCTCTACATCACATAGATCACGTGGAAAGGCACAATTTGAGAAGTTTGATGACAAACTTTTGTTCCTGTATTTTAAACTTGTATTTTTTATTATTATTATTATTATTTCATCTTTTTGAGATTCATCCAAAAAAGCTTTCAGGCTACTTGTGAGATTCAGTTCAGTCTCTTTATTTCTGAGAGTGGTTTAGGACAAAGTAATACCCAAAAGATCCCCTAAAAATGCTGCTATGAGGGGGCAAAGCATGTCTACATTACATTCTAATCTGATTAGAGTGAATCCAACCCAATATTTTAATGGTTTCTTGATTTAGTCTTAGAATGAATGAGGAAATTATGCCCTCTTAAAAAGCTTCAATCAAGAAATACGAGACCAGTATGTCCGTCCAGCCTTGTTTGAGGTAGGAAAAAGGGAAATTAGCGTATAAGACGGTGCATATGTCTGAGACTGTTGCATCAAGATGCTTCTGTCAGCAGGGTGGAGTCCCAAAATGAAGGCAGTGTGGTGTCGAAACCAGAAGTGTAAGAGTTTGTGCCTGCCACAGCTCTGCGGTAGACATTTCGGCTGACAGCCTGCTGGGTTGTTGTGGCCGACAGCCGACACTCTGCTCATCCGGGCTGTACTGAGAAAAGGGGAAGTGGGAGGGAATTCAGAGCAGCAGAAGGTCATGTGATGCTCCATGAGTTCAGCTGTGTGCACTGCTGCTATGTTTGAAATCTGAACGATAAAAGGCCCCAGCGATGGGTGAGTGGTTGCTGTCACCCCACATGGGATCGCACCATGAGGAAGGGCTTTCATGGGAGAAAACTCTGGTATCAGCAACCTCCCTGACCTCTGCCTCTGCCTCCTCCCATTGGTGAACCATTCAGGAGGCCAGGAGCTGACAGTAGACAACATTTACACAACCACAGAGATCATCCGTGTTTGAGTAGGGGTCAGACAGAGACACTGAGTCAACACTGCTTTTCTTCTGGACAGCCCAGGAAGGCTGAAGAGCGCCTGTCAAGAACGGCTATTTTGTTCCAGCAAACCTGAGTTTTCATTAAGCCCTAAATTGAACTTCAATCCCCTCTAAGGACAGGCAAGGAGCGGCAAAAACTCAAACAGAAATCTAACAGAAACTAAGAGCAGTGAAGCAGCTGCGTTGTTTCCTTTCCTGTCCTCCGTCCTCTGCTGTCTCACTCCCAGTCAGGTTGGTTCTCCTCTGGAGGAAGGGAGGGTTAATGGACACATTAGCTGCAGGCTTCTCCCACTGCGACGATTAGGTGGCCTGAGGTCATTCCTTCACTTCTCCTTCCATCCACATCAGGGATTTATCATTTCATTACTGCCGTTTAGGTGGAGGAGGAGGAGACATCCGTCCTGGAAGTATCGCCTACTCATGTCTGCTATCAATCCATGAATGCTGCTTGCTTTAAGAGCAGAGGCTAAACTATGGCAGAGAAATAAACCAGAGTGTACAGAGACAAGCACTTGCTCTCATTAGGTTATTTTATATTAGAACTGAACTTATTGTATGTCAGTGTGCTGGAACACTCTTTTAAATGTCCATGTTTGAAGATGAACACATTTTTTATTTGATTCATTGTTGTTTAACTACCTAAGGCCAAGCAAGCTGTTTGAACTCATCTTTTCTCATCTCACTGCCTGAAAGCTTCTGGATGTTGCTCTAAATAAATCCCATTTTTGATGCTTGCAGCAGGAATTCACACCGTCTGAGTGCATGTGTGTGTCAGTGAGTGTACGCGTGCACTCAGTGTGCATCGCAGCTGTGTGTTTGCTGGACGTGAGACGTATTGATTGATGCAGGAAGTGCAATCTGATGTTTCAGAGAGCTTCCTGAGTTAGACGGTTGCGCCACCGACAGTGAAAGCTGTGAGCGGCGGGTTCTGGCCGGGTGGAGGAAGAGACTTGACACAGGGGAAGTAACCAGTTTTAGAAAAACAGCAAGAACAAAGAAGAAGGCTTGGAGGAGGAGGAGAAGGAGTGCAGAGACAGACGCAGCTTTGGCTTTGTCCTTGGGCTGAGACCAAACAATGCCTCTCCTTCTTTTTCAAAGAGAGCCGACTGCTGCTCCGTGGAAAAATCAATCGCTATCCTGTGTTTCAGGAGCCTGACGCCCTAAAATATGAGATATGCAATTGCGTGTGTATGCGTGTGTGTGTGTTTGTGTGCGTATGTGTGTGCAGTTAGAGCTTTGTCTTTAGTCAGAGTTGTAGCGATGTGAACAATCCCTCTCCTATTTTGACCATAACTAGTTGCTTACACTTCACTTCTTAATTTTTCAAACATACAAAACTTCTACAATCAAGCTAGGAATATTAATGTCTGGCAGTGTTTATTATCTTTAGAACGGTCCACATTGTCATCCTGATAAATAGTTAATAAGTGAAATTTTTTTTAAAAAGTGCTTTTATTTAAAGATCGATAAAATCAATAGAATCAAATATATTCACTCTGAAATGTAAACCTTCCCAACAGCGTTGCAGTTCAGAAAAAGAAACATGATCCAGTATTTGGTAAAGGGCTAGATGGGCTGATCCTACGTTATTGATTTCATGCATTTTGGTGCAGACACATGAACCAATGTTCCTCTGAGTTGTCCACATTTCTTCCTTAAAAGTACCGGACGACTTTCAGACCAAAGCGTGGTTTTTCTGGCAGGAAACCTAGCCCAGAAGGGACTTTGTGAAACCGCCAGATAGTATCATAATATGTATCTGGAAGTGGGGCTTTTGTGGTTTGATCAATTGGTTTGATCACTTTGGCTTTGATCAAACCACCTGTTTCACATTTGAATACAATATCGGTGTGTGGCGCAACGGCCTGTCTCTATCGCAGATGACGTTTGATTCTTCAGAGATGAGTGATAAGTGAGCTGTGCTGTGAGATTGAGGAAGATGATGGCAACATATATATCTGTGCCAAACCAAGGATTTTATCTCAGTTAACCTTTGAACTCCAGCCTCATCTGCACGGTAAAACACGACTGCTGGGATACAACTATACACCCCACAACTCCTCAGTCAGAGGAGGGGGGTTCTGACAGATGAGTTCCTGTTTCTGTGTGTGAGCAGATAATTAAAACTGGCAGACCGATGAGGCCGGCGAGAAAGCGAGGATCACAGAGGAGCGTGAGCTCAGCTGAGTCAGCACAGGCAGAGGTCCTGCCAGACGCCCTGAGCGGCATCAGCAGCAGCAGCAACGAGCAGGCTGAGACCTCGCCTCAGAGGCCGTTCCACACTCCACACACCACCTCGTCTCAGAGAGTTACAATTACTATCATTATAAGAGTCCTATTGTCTGCTCTGGAGCACAATGAGAGTGTTGCACGTGAATGAGTGTATGAAGAGAGAAAAAGATGAGGAGGAAGACGGGGGTTGGATGTATAATCAATGGAGTAAAAAGCAAAGAGCAAGTCTGGGCGCTGTGAACAGCAGCTGAAGTTCTGCTTCAACATCTGCATGGATGCTTTAGTAGACCATGCAGGTGCAGGTTCTGCCCACTTAGGAGGGCGAAGCACGGTGATCCACCACATTCTTGAGTTTCTGAACAGCTGATTGATTTTGACCAAGCAGTCAACTTATTTGTAGCCTATTGAAACAGACCTATCTTACACACAATTAGAATAAAGGAGACTTGATTTGCATATACTCAGTTTTCTTCTTTTTCTGAATTTTGAAAGTTATAAAATATAATTCCAGACTTTGAAAGATGACTAAGTGTGGTAGCCTGAGAGGCAGAAAACCAGGCTACGAGCTGATGAAGCTAACATTCAGGTTAGCAGTTGATTTCATGGTGCTCTTTTCATATCAATGTGTGCAAAAGCACACTTGCAAAGAACTGTTTGAATCAAACAGGTAGTGTGCAGCTATATCCTGAGAGCGAGGCTTTAATGCTCTGCATGGAAACAGTAAGTTGGGTCAGTTGGATGAACTTTCTCTGTCATTTACAACCAAGTCTTCCTTTGGTTTCAGGGACTGAGAAGTGAGGTGGCATGTCATGCTGGATGGGAAATGTGAGCTAATTGCAACCAAAGTTATCACAGTTGCAAAATAGTGCAGCAGCCTTCTGTTCTGAGAAGCTGCAGCTGAGGTGTGGTTTTAGGTCACAGATAAGGTGTTGAATGAAGATAATCTGGCTTTTTGTCACATTACCTAACTAGGCTGAACCCGCTGCGTCATGTCTCAAGAGTTCTACTATCAGGTCTGTCAACTGACTGGCTGCTCTTGGCTGGCTCATTAGGGGAGGACGTCTGTTCTCCTGATTAGTTTAAGATTAACTAGCCCCACCTTGACATAGAAGCAGCCGTGAGTCAGAGCAGACTGAACAGAACGGACACATCTCTTGTGCTTGTTCATCATGCTGCCAGAATAATCTGTAATGTTGTATTCATTTAACAAGTACTAGACCATCTCTGGCTGTGTAATGTCCCTGATATGTTTTCCTACCCTCCCCCCTGGTCCCACCACCACTGTTCCCCGGTCAGCCAGAAGAAGCCAATCCCTTTCCTCGGAGCTAAAGCTTACAAAAACATCAGGACAGCAGCTAAAACACTATGGCCTGGCTTCTGATTGTATTTGGGGGTTTTATCACCTGTGTTTCAACTTCAGCAAACGTAAACCAAAGAGTATTTTTGTGATTTAGATTAGATGGTCTCTGAAAGGTTAAACGTAGGACGGCTCTACATGCAAGTCGAGATGGATGCTGAAGACAACATGTAGTCTTAAACATTTACATTGTGGGTTGGAGTTAGGAACCCACTCCAGATTTCATCTTGTAAATAAAGCAATGGGAGTATTTTCCACTATGGTTCTGTCACCTTCTACTATGTTTATCCAAGCGAGAAGAAAGCATAAAACTTCCAGGAAAACCAACCAAAGGCGGGCTGGAGGCATGAGGTGGGGGAGGCAAACAATGACCACTGGTCCATGACTCAGGCTCTTTGGGGACCCTGACCATCCAGCGGTGAAGTGGGGGAGGGGCATTCACTGGTATCTGTCCCCCAAACACAGATCCACATCTGATAGCCACTACAAAAGGAGGAACAATGACTGGTCAGTGGAGCCCCACTTCCCCCTCCACCAGTGCCGCCATCATCACTCTACGCGCTCACAACAATACCTTATACCAAGCTGCTGGGAGCTTCCTTCCACATGGATGAGGTCAAGCCAATGTGACCCCTCCCTCCGCCCCTACCTTCCTGGCAGAAAGAGGAGGCCAACAAAGAGTCTCATTAAGGACATCAGAAAACACCTCCAGGCTTTCCCAACTCTACTCTCACAGCATGTCATTGGATGGTTTAATCTGGCTAAAACAAATATGAGGCAGGATTCCCGAGCTTCAAACTTCTCCAGGTTAAAATCGTACTTTATTGCACCACTTTTTGTCTCTCCTTATTAATGCAGGTATTGCTGATTATTCCATGTCATCACTGTCTGGATCCGGGGTTATTTGAGTTTGGTTTTGGATTTTTGCCATTTTTCGTGTCCCTATTGTGTCCTATTTTTCTTGTTTAGTTATTTCTGTTGTTCTAGTTTTTCAGATGTCTTTAGTCTAAGTTATTCTTTAGTGTTAGTATTATTTTCTGTTCCCCGGTGTTCTCTCCCTCACTCTCCTCAGTCTGCTTCCTCTCCTTCCACTCACACCTGCAGTCCATTAGCTCATCAGCCCAGGCCTTTTTGTCAAGCTCACAACCTCCCTAGTATTTAACCCTCTCATCCTCACCCACCACTCACTGGATTCTTGTCTCGTCCCGTCACTTCCTCATGTTGCCCAAGATCTTCTTGTGTTCCCCTTGCTGGATCTTTTTTTACGTGGATTTTTGTTTTTTGTGTTTTTGCCTTGGCTCCTTTTGGTTTTTGTAAATTCTATCTCCATATGCTTTATTAAATCTTCATTTTCACTGGCTTCTTCAGTCTCCTGCTTTTGGGTCCGACAACAAACATCTATACTTCACTACAGTCAGAGACCTCAGATGAGTTTAGACGGACTCTTTGGGTCAGTCAACTCTGCTATAATTGAACGCCACTTCTGGGTTAGGACTTCATTAACACTAGATTATTTACTATTTATGAATTATTAATGTGGGTTGATTAAAATATTGTTTACCAACTGAATATGACTGTATTGCATTTTAATTACAATCTAACTGGACTGTTTCAGCTCCCGTCCAAATGACTGTCCTGCACTGGTATGAATGTACTGGATTTAATTCCATGTTTTAATAGAATGTGATAAGGAGGTGTTTGCATTGCAGTGCTTTGAGATGATAATGTTGTAAAGTGTGACAAAGAGTTTTACGCATTCATGATTTTTTTCTATTTTGTGGATGAGTTTGTGAGTTGTACTGTTATGACTGTCAGAGTCATTTGTTGTTTCAGCTTTAAAACTGCTGCCACATCAACAAATTGACTAGATTTAGGGTAAAGTACAACTAAAATATTTAATATCCCCCTAGTTTGAGAACCACAGTGGATTTTTTTTTCTTTTTCTTTTAAGATGTCTTTTCTTAACTGGTCAGTATGGGAATAATTCTCCAACTACTAAACAAACTGTTTGGTTCATTTAGTTCAGCACCATGATGGAGAGGATGGAGGTCATGATAATAAATCCCAGCTGAACCAGAATTTCAATGGGATCTTGAGGGGAAATGACAGACACAATGATTCTGCACCAGAACAGAAGAGCAAGAAGCTTCATATGGGTTCATTTAAATATCAATCTACATAAAGCAGACTTTGCAATTTCTTCCTTTGAGTAACTACAGCAGTTTGAGCTCAATGTTCATCCAATGTGTTTCTCTACAGGGGTAAATTCCTTTGGAAATATAACTTCTCCCAACTAAGAGCTGGACCGCTGGTTCCCATCAAAGTTCCTGACGTCCACCGAGCTGGACATGAGGACTCCAAGCTCGGTGGACACACATCTTCCTGCTGCATCTGTCAGGGGACCTTGATGCATTGTGTGGGTGGGAAGTGGGTGCTGTGTGGACGTCTGAGCACATGTCAGTGTGGTTTTAGGGCTGCATGTGTTGGTGTGTGTGTGTCGGGGGTGGGGCGGCATCACTGTGGGAGACAGGCAGATGGGGATGGAAATGAGTAAGCAGAGAGCTGATGCTAATCTCCTCCTACAGCTGATCCACACACACACACCCACACATGTGACACTACAAATAACACACTGGATCAGGTCCAGTCTGAATGAGGTTCAGGAAGCCTGTGCTATGAAGCAGCAGCATGGATCTCATTTATAATGAAAATCTAAATCCAGCCCACCTTCAGCAACCTAACCGTTCATTTATTAGCATCAAGCTAAAAGCTTCTTTCTGAGGATCCAGGAGCCCTACTGGGGGAGAAGGGGAGCTGAAGGGGGCCGCAGCTTTATCTGAGGAGGGAAAAGGTCATGTGCTCACGTGGGGGGTGGAGAGGGTATGGTGGTTGGGGTGGGGAGAGGGTGGGGGTCGGTGGCTTTGCCGTCCTACACAAAAGATAGTCCCAGGCTGACACAGCATAAAATAACCATCAGTCACCTCATCGGCTGTTCACCAACTGTGAATTACAGCCCTGGTTACTGGAACTGACTGACTGACTGACCGATGTTTTTTAAAGTAAGAAACTATCATTGAACTACCTAAAATAAATAACACCTGGTTGACTCAACGACAAAAGCTAAATCTGTTCTGAATTTAAATTTTTTTTTTTTGTTTGTTTAATAGAGAAAAGAAAAATGAGTGCATAAGGAATGTGTTGCATATTGATAATCCAAAAAGGCAGTAATTAACAGATAAATCTGCAATGACTCTTTAATCCACTAACCCTTGAACAGACTGGATGTCTGAGAACATAAAAACTGGCAAAGATATTTTCATCCAAAGCGCTCTAATGTTTGCTACTATAGGGCAAGCTTTCTTCTCCATCAATAGCTGCAGCAAGGCTTTAAGCTTCACACAACATGGGAAAACTCAGCAACGCACTGGGCTCGACATGCAGGTTGGCTCTAAAGGGGTCAAAGGTCTGTGGATACAAGTGTAGCTGGATCTTACACAGCCGCATGTGATTATGAATATTTCAAAGCTTCTTTCATTAAATAAACACAGCAGACCTCTCCTCCTACAGAAACATATCATAAACACTGAAAGGTCACGAAAACCTTTGCGTAGTTTCAAAGCGGGCCGTCAGGAGAAACGGCTTCTTTACCACGCTACACCTAGAGGAGGTTCAGAAAAGCAGAGAGCACAAGGAAGGTCGCGCTGCAGCAGGAAGGTCATGCTGCACTGCAATGCTGTGAATATTCTGACTTACTGGAAGGAGTGGGCTCTTTAGGCTGGGATGGTTCACAACAACAACGCAGCGTACGGCCTGGGAGGCAGTTGGCTTTTGAGTGGAGTGATAAGAGAGGTGAGCTTTGTTTATACCCCTATCCCTGTCTGCGCTAACACTGACTAGCTACTGTCAGTCCCAGGCAGGTGGATCGATGCGGACCGCTGTCTTCCAGGTGAGCGCTCACTGAAGCACTTCAGGCCCTAGTACCTCCATCTATCTTTGAGGGCGGATGGAGAGGTCGGAGCCCCAGGTGGTCAGAGGCCAACAGCCCAGTGGGCAGAACTGATAATGAGGACTTCTATTTGATTTCTCTTTAATCAAACCTCAGTAGTAATACTGGGAATTTCCAAAGTTTTCAGCTCATCCCAAACTTCCTTAGCTTAATGTAAGCATTCCAGTGATCGGTCGCAGTGATCCTCCAAGCCTTCTTGATGGGTTTCAGAGTTTTTACTTGGTCCTTGGATCATTTTCAGCATGCTGCATGACCGTGTTCACAGAAACCTTTTCTGGATTGCTAACCCTCTAAAAACTATGAATCATTCAGGCATGAATCCATTTAATTCTGTTCAAAAAGTCCCAAGCAACTATTTTCTCGAGGCGAACCAATTGGCTGTTTCCTGTCAGATACCGTAACACTTTTTTTTCTTTTATGTGAAAACAATCTTTTTTCATTTCAAAATCATTTTTCATAAGGAATAGAAAACGTCAAATAGGAAGAGCGATGTAGAAGTTTGGAATCTAACAGACAAGAGAAGCATTAAAGAGTGTCCCAAACCGTCTGATTGTACCTACAGAGCTAAAGTAGACAGAGTTCTTCATTCTGATGTTTTTAATGATTTCATAAAGAGAAATCTGTTTTATCCCTGCTTGTCATGCTGATCGAGGATTAAAGCTAATAGAGGGAAAACAGACAAATTACAATTTGTGACCAATTGATTGGTTTACAGAATACCATCCATATATCATCCATCCATCCATCACGCCAGTGTTAAGTGATCAATGGGTGACAGCCTTCATTAAGACTATTACTTGAGTAAGAAAGTTTCCTGTTTCAGGAGAGATTTGAACATTGTGTGTTGTGACAGTCAGAGCTGTTACATCAGAATCCAGTGAAATGCAGACTGTTTGCTAAAGCCTTCACGCGTTCCACATGATCAGGCATCAACTGGGAAAATCCCCTTTTCTTCTCATAGCTTTAAAGTCTTCCGAAAGAAACAGCTTCTGGCAGGAAGACGCATCTTCCAGAAAGAATCGCTGCACTTATTTCAGTTTCCACTGCTGCTTCAGCGGCCGCCCCTTGAAAGTTTTTTTTTTCCCCAAACAAATACAGCAAAGCGATGTAGTCTAAGATGTTCTGCTGCTTGCTTTTCCTCCGATTCTGTGCGCGTCGCAGCGCTTTTTCTGTCAGCAGTTGTGGTGGAAATAAAGCCACCGTTTTAAGGCGCATCAAACCCAGTGTGAAGATACCGTTTCTCAAAATTGACGTCATCAAGCCTCAGAGAGGTTTTCTTTCCACAAAGGAAGAGGGAAAGAAAGCAAAACTACTGCTCAAGTATAATTATTTCTGTGTTTAATACATCAGATTTCCAGTTTCAAGGGAGAGATGGAAAGGATTAAGAAACACTATGAGGAAAACATACAAACCCTCAGCCAGTTGCTGCAGAAGCTCATGCTCAGCTCTGGTTCTGCTGGAGGTTTCTTCCTGTTGAAGGGGAGTTTTTCCTCTCCACTGTCACTACATTCATTCTGTACAGGGATTACTGTACAGTCCAGGAACTAACACAAGTGGTTTGGTACATCCTCGTCCAGGAGGAATGAATGCTGCATGTCAGTGACTGACCACTGGGGTTCCTTAGATAGAAATGTTTTAATTTACCATTAAGAATTTATTGAGCACACCGTACCGCTTGATAACTAGGGTCGATTAGGAAGTATGTATGTAACTGAATTGAAATGATTTTTTGTAATGTGCCTTGAGATGACACTTGTTGTGAATTGCCATATATAAATAAAATGAACACCGGTTTAAACAGCCCAGAGACTGGCAAGTTGGTGTTTGAAGTCCCTCTGCTTTGTGTCAGACAAACAGGGAGCGACTTTTCAATCCCACTCGACGTTGAGACTCTTAAAGGTCAATATGGCATTGATTTCACTGAGCCTCATCGTGGATCACACCATGAGCCCCTAAGACGACGGCAGGCTGGCTGAAGCTGGCTCTAACCTTCATTATCTTTGGAATACGAAATAAAATTACAGGGAAATAAAGTGAGTTCTATCTGCAGCACGACTGCACAATACATGCACAGAATTACTTATAATATCTTTGTATCCAGTGAGAAGATCACAACATGTTAAATGTGTTGACTGTTATATTCCAAGAATCAAGGATTTACTCTATTGGGTCAAAGTCCCATTGTTGGCTTTTGGCTGGAGTTCAATTGCAGTAGATACCCAAAGGTTAAAGGTTGCATTTAAACAGGGTTAAATTATGGAAGGAATTCTGATGCCAGAGTGGAAATCATGTGGTGCACCAACATTTCAAAGACAACACGATGGTTGTTTTCTGTTGCAGATGGCAGGAGTAACAAAGCTAACAGCGGGCAGTTTTACCTTGAAGCCATTAGTGTTTTCTGAGTTAAGAGGTCAATAAACTGATAGAAAATATATTTGGGAAAAATTAAATTAAAATATTATTCAAATATTATTAATAGTATTTGGCCAATTCAATGGGTTTCTTCTAGGACTGTTACCATTAACTCATGCAATTAATCTGAAACTTTTAAAGCATTAATATCACGTAGAGAGCCGTCCATCGGAATCAGTCAGGCACTACAAAATCTGACACAACATACTAAAAGCTAAGAGTCTTTATTGTGGATGCTGATACTGTTGGGTCAAAGTCAGTTATTTTAGTTTTAGTGAGGTGCTTAAAAGCAAACCAAGAATGTACATAAGGAAACCAAACTTGCCTGTGGCACAACGACAGAGAGAGACAGACTTTTAGCAGGTAACAGGAATGCTGAACAGAACACAACAATGTTCCGTTTTATCCTTAAGAGCTTTCAATCTCTGTCTCTTATGGAATATACTTCAAGTCTTTGGGGAATCTCAGAGGTAAAGAAATGATCCACTTTTTCTATCACACATGCACAGAAATTGCTGTTTGAGAGCTAGCCATGCTAACTGCTAATAAAAGATGCTACAGATGGTTTAAAATGTCATCTTCAAATCACTTAATTCATCCTTCTTATAAAATAATAATAAAGCCCTGTTTTACAGTAACTGATAGACGGAGATGAAAACTATTTAAATAAATTTTAAATATTCTGTGCTGGTTGGAATGAAGAGCATCAGAACAGGAAGAAAAGAACCAATGGGAAGCATCTCCAGCCTTCCTGTTGTGAGGACAACAAGAAACTCTGCTGCACCTCTCTGAGAACAGGCCTGAAAGTTCCCAGCTGTTCCCTCCGAGCACACGGCTGCCAGTCAGCAAGCTTGCTCCAACACTGCGCCTTGCATATGAAACAGGACATGGCCCTCCAGCCCCTCTGGGAGTTCACTTCCTCTGAGCCCCAACCACCACAGACCCCTCCTCCCGCCTGAAACAAGCGGCCCCTTCAGCTGGAGGCCAGATATCCCGAGCTGCAGCAGCGAGGGGGGGAGGGGCAGGAGCCTCTAAGTAAAACTGGAAGTTTGAGAACGTCCCAAAGTTTAAAAGCATCCCTGCAGCTGTGGAGGAAAATGCATCGACCGCAAACAGCATCTATTTGTAGGAGTTAAAAGCTCAAAACAACCACACACGTCAGCTTCAATTTCAGCCTGCTTTGGTTTTCACAGAGATATCCAGAGTAAACACATGGTGACGGCCTGCAGGAATGCGCTGGCTGTCAGCATAATAACAACATGTGTGGAGCGAGCCCAAAGTCTGTTTTATTGTTCGCCTTGGAATCCTGATGCACTTTTATCCCGACATGGATCAGTTTCCCCCAACCTGTGATGGAGGATGGCTCTTTACACAAAACAGGACGTGAGGTTTCCACTAAAGTTAGCAGTGGTAAACAGCAGGCCATGTGAAGGCCATGCTTAATGCCCAGAGGCAGCAGCAGCTGAGGCTTAATGACCAGGTCTACCTACAGATCGGGAGGTTCAGCTTGGAACATAAACTCAGTCTGCAAAGCCCCCCCTCTCTCCCCACTCAGCTTGCAGTGCCTAGCTCCTCTTTGCTCTCATATCTTCTCCACACAGGCAGCCTGCGGAGAAATCACTTCATCTTGAGGGCAAATTATAAAGTTAGAAACTTGCTAAATCTGCGGCCACAATTCTTATCTAAACATCCTGATGCGGAAAGCCACTGATTATGCGCACCACCCACATGTCCACCAGCCAGAAACCAAAGAGTCTCACAGCCAAGGCCTGGCATCAGAGCTCCACACCCAGCTCAGCCCCAGCGCTGCGCCACATCAGCCCGCCGCTATTCGCGGCGCCGTGTATCCTCTGAGATAAGCAGCAGGGAACGAAAGCTCATTCACCCTGGGACCCCCGACAGGAGGGAGAGAGCCAAGGTCCTCTGTGAATCAGTTGTGAGCATGCCTCAAGCTGAAGCTTTCAAAAGAGCGTCTGCAAGGAGGGAAGTGTGGCAATATCACTTCCTGCGTCTGTCTGCATACGAGACTGCTGCTCACACTTCTGTAACAGCCTCATTAATATTCACAGAAATGGCCTGCTGCTGAGCTCCCACCACCACCTTGTCCTCTGTGGGCCTTGCCTCATCCACAGAACCTTTTCACATCCCAGAACCTCGTTAGTCGCTTTATGAAACAAGAGTGGGTGGAAAAGGCAAGAGGTGTCCTCACTCCACCCTGAACACAAAGTGTGCGTAGCCTAGTACCCAGCAGGCATTGCAGGACTCTGGAGGATTCCCGTAGTTCCTGTTTGGTCTCTGGGTCTGACTGGAAGACGGCGGCCTGCCTCCAAACACTTCCTGAGCTCCTTCAACAAGAAGACCGCCGAGGCTCCAATCAGACGCTCCGACAGGACGCAAAATAACCCAAGAGGTGAGGAGAAGAGGGGGCAGGGGGAGCATGTCGGAGGTGGGGATGGGTGGTCCGCTCTGTTTACTGAATGCTCCCCTTTGTTGGAATCATATTATGTTCCCACCACAATACTCTAAACCCTGCTTCATCAGCTCCATTGATGTGGAACAGTTGATGCAAATGGCCGCACTGGGCCTTTTTCACCGAAGGGGTGGATGTGGGGGTGAGACTCCTTTTAAATCAGCCGATCCCTCCCTGCAAACCCCTTCTCAGGATTTCACCCACACTTCTAAGAGTTTTCGTCTCATCCCTTGAACCTCAGCAAACACAGGGACACATCGAATCACTCCAAGTGTGTGACGACAAAATGATTCATTCAGAAATTCGACAGAAAGTTGCAGAAAAAGATTTTAAAAATTAGAAACAACCAGACAAAGTTTGTTAGCTCAGGGTGTAAAATCCTTGGAGAACACTGTCATTACACCTGGGAATGGGAAATAAACTACCTTCAGGTGAACGTCTCCCTCCCAACCAACCAATGCTTGCACCCCCCACTGAGCCATTTGTTGCTACATGAGATGTGTTTACTGTACCAGCCAATAAAGAAGGCTTTAAGAGTTTCACGACTTGAATAATGACTTTATTACCACCACAGGCGTTTTGTTGTCACCAGTGGATGAGACCTAATTAGTGTCAATATGCCAATGATGGCCAAACACTGAGAGCTTCCTCAAAGTGGGAAGACACTGGGAGAAGACCGGACCTAAACAGGGATCAGAGAGAACTCCATTTTGGGGATAGGAAAAACTTTGGGGCAAAACTGTGATCCACACATGGATTCCTTCCTTTGGATGGGGAAATCAGTGGAGAAAGCATGGCAGAGCTCAAAGTTGTCAGCAGCAGCAGCAGCAGCAGCAGTGGCGCTCAAACGCAGCCAGACTGACTCACCCTGGATGATGCTTTCCTCTTGTACTTGTTGGCGAAGTCAAATTTCTCCTTGATCTCGTCCAGCAGCAGCTCCAGGCGCGCCTTCTCCTCTTTGCCCGTGTAATCCTGACCCAGGAGGATATACGCCCTCCAGTTAGCCGAGTCGAAGCCCCAGTGGCAAGTCCTGTTCTCCTGCGCCTTGTGGCTGTGCACCACAAACTTGTGCGTCGGGTACATGAGTCTGCAGTCCATGCACTGGATGCACGCTGCGTTGGGGCTGCTGTACAGCTCCGGCACGAACAAGCCCTTGCACTTGCCGAAACACTCGTGGTAGATCTTGAAGCTCCGGTCGGTGAGCTGCAGCTCCAGGGAGCCGGAGCCCGGGTCCTTCTTGCATCGCGGCGGGTACGCTCCTCCATAGATCAGGGCGTTGCAGAGCCGCTCGGCGTCCGTCTTGGTGATGAGGCCGCAGGACGGCGCGGAGAAGGGCAGGATGCCCATGACTTTGAGGATCTCCAGCTGGTCCGCCGTGCAGCGGGAGCAGTAGATGTGCAGCTCGTCGCACACCGAGTTGATCTGCTGCAGGGAGAAGTCCCGGAGCACCGTGTTGAGGATCTGTGGCAAGCACAGGCGTTTCTCCCCGCCAACCACGAAGCACGAGATGGTCTCCCCCTCCAGCACCGTCTCGCACCTCTCCGTGGAGCGGTCGGACGGGATGAACAGCGGGCCCGGCATCACGGGCGGCGGCAGATGCTGCAGGACCGGCTCAGGCTCTTTCCCGTCCTTCTTGAAGAGGAGCTCATGCTGCCACCGAGCCGAGAAAGCCGCCGGTCCGCCCAGGGAGTTTATAGCGCTGAGGTGAAACTGCTTCAGAGTTTGTTGCAGTCCCGGGTGAGGCTGGAAGCTCTGCCGACTTACAGTCTCCATGTTTTTCTTCCAACTTTGGAAGCGTAAATCCTCCTCGCTGAACGGGAATCACGCGTATCAATCCGTCCCAAGACCTGGTAAATCCACGGCGTCCCAGAACTGACCGGAACCGAGAGGAGCTTCATCAAACATCCAGTGAACGGAGCTTTTAAAGATCCCGCGACGGTTTCTCACAGTTTTAGTCCAGCTCAGTGAACATCGCTCCCCGCAGCAGGTCGCCGACTGTCCATTAAAAAAAAAAAAAAAATTAAAATACAAACGAAACTGTCTGAAACTCCAGAGGGCCGAAAAGTTCCGCTGCTCGACTCCCGAAGCAGAGAAGGCGAAAACCAAGCGAAGCGGGGGGCGGGGGGGAAAGCTCGGCGAGAAAAAGAAAAAAATCTTATTCTAGGTTCCTTTCCGCTGTCGAGGACTGCAGAGATCCGCTCGGTCTGCCCCCGCAGTTCACTCTGACTGGATGGAGATGAGAAGTCTGAGAGGCAGCCTGCCGTGCCCGTCCGCGCGCGCTCCCCCACTCCCCTCCTTGCCTCTCTCTCTCTCTCTCTCTCTCTCTCTCTCTCTCTCTGCCTCGCGCCCCGTCTAGCTCTCTCTCACGCGCCCTCTCCCTCCACCGCTCTCTCTTCCTCCACCCTCAGTGTTTGTGTGTCTGGCTCAGTCGCTGAATCCCAGCCAGGAATGTGAGTGACTCCGCAGGCAGGCCGGGCTCTTCCAGGAACGAGCCGTCACCCCCTCACCGCCGCTGACACCGTAGACACGCACGCACACGACGTGCGCCGCAACGCGCGCACAAACACGCGCAAACACTGCGCGCGCGGACAGCTTAAACAGACTTCGAAGCAGGAAAAAAGGAGAAGAAAGTTAGAAGACATGCTGCTTTAAAGATTGTAGGGGAAATATTTAGTTTTTCATCGATCGTACTTTATTATTCTGTGTTGTAAACAGTGATGGCATAGTTACTTTGAAACTTTAATCAGATTACTGATTACACCTTGAAAAAATAACTTAGATTACTGACGACTTGATTTGGAAAGTAACTAGGTTACATTAAAAGTAACTTTTTTAGTTACTTTCACCAGCTGCTAACAACAATGCTCCGCCACCTGTGAAACCACATCGATCTTTGCCAATACTTAATTGCAAGTTATTTTATGATAGTAACATCAACAATGTATCTCGACTTTTACAGAAAAACCTTAGTAATTTGTGTGTGTTTTTGTGTTGTCCACTGTTGTCAGGAAAACACTAAGAATGATTGTAAAGCCCCCATCCTGCCCCCAGCCTCCAGGTTGTGCGTTACGGCCCTGCGTTTGGTGTCAGAGCGCAGGGCAGAGATCTCCTGCCGCTCCACAATGCAGATGGCTGCACGGATTTGTGATTTTTATATAAATATTAATAATTATAATGGTGTTTAGTTGTACAACCTTACAGACTCGTTCATTAGAAGCTGTTTTCAAATTTATTGCGCTGTTCATATTAGTCTCCACGTTTGAAATTTTCTGAAGCGCAACGCGAAGCTCGACGTCATTCAGAGGTAAAATATTAACTTGACATGAACAAAGACACAGCGGGACGGATCATCCGGGAAACGATGGACTAAAACTACCTTAATGACGGACAAATTCTGGGGTTTATTATGAGCCTCTGCTTATTTCCCAGCACAAATGAGGAACTTCACGTTCAAAAGCGAGCCCAAAAAGGCGAAACCCGCAACTCGTTAAATTTACAAGCGACTTAAAAAAAAAATTTTTTTTTAAAAAAGCTCAAAGCCGCTTATGATAATCGGACATCTCCCTCCATTGTTTACGTTTCTGTCGCTGATGTCGCATAAAGACGTCTCGGTCACTCGACAAGACAAGTAGAGCAAATACAATTAAATAACAAAAGCAGATGGAAACGCAAAGTGATTTCGATAAGTAACTGTCGTCTGACTACTGGATCTGAAACTCTACTGAAAAAACGTGGTCCAACGTCACGCGTTACTGACATCACTGGTTGTTAAACCCTTTTTTGTTTATTTGTTTGTTTTACAACCAATGTAAAATTTGAATGTTAGCCAAACCAAGGACGGACGTATGAGACCCCATGTTGATATTCATAGGGTCTCGTTAGCCACCATAGCTGGCGAGGAAGCAATTATGCATGACACTTAAATCGGTCACTACCAGGGGCGCCGCCAGGAATCTTGGGCCCCATGACAAAATGCCCCCCCAGGCCCCGCTCCTCATCTTCCCCGCTGCTGTTACAATCTCTTGAGTCTATCTGACCCATCAAAAGCGTCACAATTTTAAAGGCTTGCAACGGCCTTGCTTTCTTTGGTTATTGCACAATATTTACTGTTCATGAATTTTATATTCAACAGTCCACATACAGTTTGCAAGTAGGTTGCTTAATTTTTTTTTAAAATTAGTTTTAAATTACTGAAATGTCTCTCCCCATGAGCAACAGTCATAGGCAACATGCAAAATATAGATGAAGCAATATGTGTGTTTTTTGGTCTGGGAGGGGCAACATTTGATTTTTACTCCAAAAAACAATCTTTGAAAATACAATATGATTAATTTTGTAATTGACAGGGCCCCAATGTTTTTTTTTTTATTTCTATGAAATAAATAAATTGCGGCGGGCCCCTTGTCGGTCAGGGGCCCTTAGAATTGTCATAACTTTCCCCCCCTATAGGCGTCCCTGGTCTCTACACATTACTTAAATATCACTTCGTAAAGGGTCCTCCACAATGACATTTGATTTTATTGAGTTTCTCTTTACGATTTACTTTGCATAACAATTACATATAAACAGTGAACATATGGAGGCCAAGTACCAAGGGAAGGAGCAAAGCTTTGTGGTGTGTTCAAAGCAAAAAGAGTTGTCACCCACTGATTTATCTAGTCACTGTGTAAAGAATGTTTTTTCTGAGATCAGACAAAAGCATGTTGAATTCTTTAAATGATTCTATTTTAACATAACTTGCTTTGAAAAATACAGATTAAGGGTTTTATTTGTGTAAAATAAAACCCATCTCACAATGTCCAGGGGTGAGTTCATGTAAGTCAGTTGGTTCAGTGAGAGAAGAACCAAAAAGAGGATGGGTGTTGTCTTGTGAGACAGGACATATTTAAGCGACACATCTAGTTGTGGTTTAGTGTATCTTCTGCTTTAATGTGCAAAGACGAAATATCAGTGAGAGGCGATGTTTTTGTTAATGTTTTGTAGAAACAAAAACGATCAGAAGTTGATGAACAGCAAATAGGTTGGATTTATAATTGTTGAAAGCGAACCAGCAATATTTCTGTTTTTACATGACTTTTCTCAAAGGAATCTTGATGTTTCTAAATCTGTACAGCGTAAATTTTCAAACTGCATATTTAGATATGCTGCTTGTTTAATCTATTTTTTTTTTTTTTTTTTTTTTTTTTTTTTTTTTTTAAATTAAGGTTTTTTACATAAAAAAAAATAAAAAGGGTGGTAAATTAAAAGTTAGAAACCAAACCGGGAGGGTGTGGGGGGTTTTGGGTA